>NW_019091654.1:463587-476913 GCF_001949145.1 Acanthaster planci
CCCCCCCCTTACCTGTCCAACCCCTATACACACTCTTGGCTATTGTTACCTAACACATCCCCCCAGAAGTCTGTAAAGAATTCCTGAGATTCCGATCAAAAAATGACCAACACAAAGGGGGGGGGTTCTCTCTGTCCCATATTTTGCTTCAAATGTTTGTATCGACAGCCACCTATAGTTTTAGCAACCGATTGTAGGCAAAACACGAGTGTCACATTAAAAGAGTAGATCCCATTCCAAGCTGTCATTGGATTCCGGTCGCCAGTGCAGTAAATACGGCAATGTTTCATTTTCTGGCTGGCTGTCATTCAAAGAATTCTATTTAGGCATACCAAAGATGCTTCACCGCCATGTCTAGCTCTAGACACCTGGGTTAACAGTATTCAGACAATGGAAATAAGGAAAGCCTACATTCACGTTCAAACATCCATAGAACATCAGTTGCGGTGTTCTATTCAGAATTCTCTCCACTGAAATTCAGTAGTACATTGTTTTGGGGTAATATTGCTTAACAAACCAAGTAAGCATATAAATAGAAATACCCGGCGGCGACGGATCACCGAAGATAGACCCGAACCCAAATTTGGGCGGGGGGCACATTTTGGGAGGGGCAAGAAATTTTTGAAACTTTTAATGTAACCTTGAGGGCTTTTTCACACGCTTTTGGAGAAGAGTCAAATAAAATAGTCTCTACAAAAATCGCCTTTCTCTTAATATGTAGTGAAAGAATGCCCTCTTTCAGGGAAGGGCACTGGCCCCCGGATTCGCCCTTGTTTTTGGCGAACAAAATCAGACTCTTGATGTTTCTTCTCTTCATGAAATTTCTCAAACGTCCTTGTTATATACATACATGCAGTGAACTGCCGTAGGTCCCTTGTCGTCGTGCTGCTTTTGCGTGAGCTCGACCAGGCTGAGCAGTCCTTTCACAGACCTCGGCACGTCCTCATTAGACGGCCAGTCATGGTATTGGAATTGAGTGATTCTTCGCACGTCCTCAGACTGAAAGAGATGTAAAATTTTTTTCCTAAAAACTTTCCATCATAATTAATCAAGGTTTGAATAGCATACAAATGGTAGCATGAATTCTCCAATTAGTGTGTGGAACCGTAGCAGTAAACACGTTTTCAATATTTGATTTAACGGAGTGTCAACTAGGCACCGTGTGGAATTTCAATTGTTGGCAATCACACCAATGGAGCCAACAAGTATTCAACTCTGGTGCGCGTACAGGATAAGCAAATGGTTCGAGCATGAGAAGATGTTCATGTCTGCCCATGTTACAGAGATATCATGCATGAGAACCGGTGCAATATTAAAAGAGTTGCTATATAAGTGGTTTCCGACAGCTTGAGAGAAATTAAGGATTACGAGATTGCTCAGACGAGAATCTACAATATCCTGCTCGATGTTCCCTTACAGTTTGAAATTAAAATTGAAAGTTTATTTACCAGTACTTTGGTCTTCGTGTTCCTCAGGGTGAAGTTACGCTCAGTTATCCCACTGTACTCTTTGATTCCGATCAACTCGACGAGGAGTGGTCCAAAGTCGATGGTTCCTTGTTCGGGCCAGTAACGACACATGGTCTTATTGAGAGTGAAAAGAACAAAAGCATTAATCAAATACCTCACTGCAAGAGTCTTCCACCAAATTCTTTTACACATTACGAATGATGCGTTGAGGTATACTGTCAGCGGGTCCTTAGAAAAAAATTCCCTTTTCTTTGCACGAACTTGTTTAATTTGTTTGTTATTTTTTATCGGATACCCGCATTTGATAAATAGATATGCTGGTGCGCCCTCTAGGGATACATTTTGGCGAATAAATTCCTGCATGCAGATAAGTTGCATGCAAATTCCTGTCCATTGCATTGTTCCCAGGCATCTGTTCTATGGAGAGTCTTACGCATCACTGGTCATGGACTCGGTTGGTATGCAAGGCACATGAATTCTGTGACTCCAGTCTTAGTCTTACCCATATCAACTTGTTTTTTTTTCTGAGTTGGCTCAGTGGAGATCCCTGTGTGTACTTGAGCGGATTCTGGAGTGCTGGAAATCGGGAAAGCCGTAGATGGTTGTGTGGTATGTAAATCGATCCTATTTTATACCGTTACTTTGGCTGTCAGAATCGCCTCACGCTATTTACTCTATCAAGGCAGTTGACTAAATCTTTCCTTGGACAGGAACACGCAGGCAATAACTGCCTTGCTGCGCCATGTTTTGTGGCATTTTCAGTGCGCGAGAGTGCAAGTTGTGGTTTGCTGTAAACCACTGTGTCTGAACTAAAGTTGCTGACGAACTGAATTATATTGGTAATTTAATCATGACGATGAAAGATTACGCTTGCGAAGACTCAGGGTAACTTGACAGGAGCTTTTTCTTTTCGTTTTCTTCTCCCTTTGGACATGTTGGGAGTTTACCCGATAATAATTTGGGGTATTTGTTTTTTTCAGGCAGTTTGGGTATTAAGGGAATGAAATTGATAAATCTGTATCGCGCATAAACTCTTCCCTCAAGTCATTTAATTTCCGAAGCAAGAGCTCCTTGGTGGCAGAAGAAATCTTGTGTACGGTAAGTAGTCGGCTTGCTAGAATACAAAGGTATGGTGAAAAGGCCATTGGCGCAATAGACAATTGTAATACATGTAGTTTAAATCAGTCATCGTACCTTGTCGTTGGCATCAAATGTGTTCAACATGACTATGGTGGGCACTTTGTGGTCATAAACCATGCGCCAAAAGTCGGAGACGGTGTTGGGCATTGGCATCTGTGTCCCGATATACATGTTCTTCTTCCGGTAGCCCTTACGAAAGTAGAATAAAATATGGCAAATGATTTAAAAGACGTGTGCTACCTGCTTGTTGTAAAGCGTGCAGCCTTCTATGAGTTTTGCTTTCATCGACGTTTGGCAACAATGCCTATCTGCACAATTTTATACATAGTTCGAGCGCGCAAACATGCAAGTGTTTGATCCTGTTTGTCACGGATTTCAACTCAACTTAAGTCTCTATTTCGGCAAATTTTCTATATACAGGGTATTAAAATCAAATTGCAATAAAAGGGGAAAATATAGAACAGATAGCCTGATAATTACGGAAGAATTTTGCAGAATCTTTATTAGGCTGTACACTACTCAGCAAAACTCCTCCACGTTTGGTCCTTATTATTTTTGTCATAAACTTTTCTGCATGAGCCGATCATTGAGAACCTTGTACGTTTATGTAGCGGTCACTTACTGGCATGAAGGTGGCATTGATGTAGTCGGAATCCTTATCATACGCTTTTGTGAACAAAAAAGGCCTAGAGCGGTCACCTGTGAAGAAATTGAACAGGTTGACGAGAAAATGATTTACACGACTTACTAAGAAATATGCTACTACTTATTTGCAGTTAGCATCCATACTGGTGAATGAAGTAATTCTGATGTCAACGATTTCGACTGACCTACTGTTGAAGATTTGTAATGTTCATCCCTACGATGTGCTTATAGTTTTAACCACTTCAAGCCAACATGGCGCAAGTCCAGATCAAACAAAATGTACAAAACATAGAGAGAGAGAAAACAAGGAACAAAAACACAAAACAAAAACAAAACAAAAAACAAAAAAACAATCCCCCAAAAGAAAACAGAAAAATGGTCCGTGGCGTGGCCAAGGGGTGGTGTGGGGGAGGAGGAAACTTCCCCCTGTGGGAACTCTTGCCCCAACCCGAGGAGCCTGGCTACCCCACTGAGAACGACCCATGGGAAAGAGAAATTCCTGACTCACTTGGAACGAAATCCGGATATCGGTTTTTGTCCTTGTTCTCGGGGAACTCTCCAGACTTAACGGCCTTTTTACCATGACTCGCGGTCAGCACAGTCAGGTTCTGAACAAAATGGAGAACGAGGTAATTTTCGAATCTGCGCAGTGAAACTAAATTCATAATTCACATAGTAAAACTTAGTTACGTTCGTAAATATTGTTTTGCACGAAAAAAGTTATTTCTCGTCTTCTTACCTTTAGCCAGATGTTACGAAATTTTGGTTTGTCATCACATTAGTGATCAAGCACATCATCACACTTGTGGACTCCAACTATCGTGGCTTTCTCGTGTAAATCTAGTGGAAGCCCACTTCTAAAGAAAACCTAGAATAAGGCCCACATAACGTGCCCTTGATTCTTGGCTCTGAATATGCACGTAACTTGTAGACTTACCGCAAACTGCAGCTGTAAGCCTGTTTCCTTGGCACCCTTCTGAACCTTCTTCAGACCCGCCAACTTTTTGCGGAAACCCTCAGTTGTGTAGGTCGTGTCACCAGTCACACTGGCCGCCAGAAGAGCGTCGAAGATGAACTTGTATTGGTCCTTGAAAATGAAGAAGTTTAAAAAAATGCGCGCTTCGTTTCGAATCGAGGCCACAAATTTCTTTGAACATTTGGGTTTTTTTATCCCAAAGGTTTTGTTCACACAGTATCTGCGCAATTTATTTTCTGCAACATGCATCTTCAACAACACTCAAGTAACTTACCGGCGTCTGCACCATCTTGATACGGTTCTGTCGCATTTGGTAGACGAAACCAAAAACGTCCACTTGTTCCTCCTTCTGCATTTGCTTCAGCATCACATCCAGTGCGATGAATGTCCCCGTGCGCCCAACCCCAGCGCTGTGGTAACAAAGTAAAATAAATCCCCGACTGGTTATGAATGTCTGCAAATAAAAGGGGTGAGGCAGTTGTAGTAAAACCATGCATGGCGCAAAGTGCCGTAGTTATACCAGTTAACAGTGGGACACTGGAATATGTTTATCCCACATGAAGTATCGAAGTAATGCCGTGATATTTCCAACTTGTGTGAAGCAGTGATGAGCACATGTAAGATCCATTAGCGTTTAACGGCGCTCCCTCCAAAACATCTTAATTAAAAATATAACCTGTGTTTTCAATACACCTGACGATTCAGTGGTGACCCCTTGTGATCGAAATGTGAACTGTTCTAGGGCCCCCACCTGCAGTGCACCATTGTGCGTCCAGTGTTGTGGTGTGCATTCACCAAGCGCAAGAAGTTGAGCACGGGAGCTGGGTACTCTGGCGGCTTCATATCCGGCCAGGTGGTATAGTGAAACTGCTTCACAGATCTACTGCCGTCCTCACTGCCGACCTGATTTACAGATAAAGAAAGCGGACTGCAATTTTTCTCGATGCATACACAAAATGTTCAGGACTAGTGCCTCCTTCCATAACATAACATGCATAATGCGTCATCCATTTCATCGCATTCTATTCCTATGATGCAACAATCTACAAATCTAAGTATCTGATATTAAGTGACTCATTTCACCGGTTTTATGTCCTCGACACTTCATGAAAAATCCTTTCTTTTGAGGCGTTTTTGTTCATATTTTGATGTTACAGATGCATTGTTTAGGTAGTTAAGCAATCACAAATAATACCTCGTGTATGCAGAAATTACGAATGGTGTAATCTAGAAAAACATCCTCTTTGTCTGTCGTCACCACGATGTCTGAGATCGTTGTGGATCCGGTATCAGCCCAGTACTGAAGACACTTCACCTATTTTCAATACAAAAGCCATTCGCATTTGGTCAAATGCTACCAAATCACCAAACAGCAATTTAATTACCAGGGTAAAAAAAGTGTTAGATTTCTTGTAGGTTTAAGACATTACGTCATCCGAATATCAAACTTACAACAATATTGGAATTCACTGACACCTTGGGCTCTAACATGACGTGCGTGCGGGTAATGTTATAAAGTTTACCGCACTGAGGATGCGGTGGCCCGATGCCCCGGTCAAATCGGAAGGGTTTGGAGAGGGCTGAGGGCTCTTCACTTATGAACCGTGAAGTACACGGTCTCATTTTGATCAGTATTACACGGTCGATCAGGGTGGGACGGATTGAAACACTCCACACCATTGAAACACGTCAGGTACCTTGCCATTTTCCACTGGGTTGGTGAGCATCACAATCTTATCGATGCCCAGCTGCCACACCATTCTCCATATGTCTTTGATGGATGCCTTGTTGGGTCCTGTAAAAGAGTAAGATTTATCTTAGACGATAACGGATAGAGTGCACAGTGCTACCGTCACGTCATTGCATTTTGTACATGCAAAGTTTTAAAGCGCAGGTGGCGCATAGACTTAAACACACTGACAATTTGACTTGTGTTTACCTTGGCTGGCGATGTATTTGCCCTTCGACTTGTACCCCTGAAAGACAAAACCATATGTGAGATAAGTGTAAAATAAATAGCATTTTGTCAAAATTTTTGTCCGGTTTGTTTGTTTTTTTGTCCAGTAGGTGATTTAGCCGTACACACGCATGCGCACCACTAATTACAAGCTCCCATTAACTGAACACTCAACTTGGGCGTTAATTTCCGGTCCGTTTAAATTATGTGTAGTGAGCACTTGCAAGAAGGACTTACATTGATGTAACAAGCGTTGACATAATCCGAGTGAGGATCCCCCTCTATGGGTTCCAGCACAACTCGAGAGTGATCGTCTGTATATAAATACATGTAACATGAAATGGAAATTCGTTAAAAATTGTGAAAAAATTAAAACATAATCCGTAACCTTTCTGTTGGTACATACTTCTAACAATATGGTGAGAAATAATAACTAAGTTATATTTACTCCCACTTTATCAGAAAACAATGTGACCGGAAATATCTTCATAAACACATACATGCAATAACATTGACGTAACGGTTCTTGGCCTTGTTTTCTGGTTTTGATGCTACTGTCCATGGATGCAATTGCCCATCAGGTAGCGACTGTGACAGAAAGAAAACAACACAAACCTTAAAAACAAAGTATAAGTTTTTTCCTGGGACGGGAAACAGCCACATTTCCGTAAAAGGTTTATTATGAATATCATTACTGAGAGAGTGACTTTGCACATATTGCGTTGTAATAAAGAATAGAATTGTAGAGCATTTACAACTCGGTGCTATCTAGACTAAGAGGGCTAAGTTTACATACGACCGAAGCTGTCTCGGAATGCTGCATTTAATTTGCATTTATAGTTAATATCTGAATGAGGAGGCTTACCTTGTAGTCTGCCAGGAATCCATTATCACCTGAAAGTTCCTTGTTGCGGATGTATTCCGCGAGGTCTTCTCTACGAATGGGAGGTGGCTGTACGAATTCCACTGCTTCCTTGTCCTCCGCTGCTGGTTTAGTTTCGGATTTGTTCTGACGTTGTTTTGGCAAGGGTCTTCGCTGCTTTTGACTGGGTTGGTCAGAGACTGCTGCGCCATCGTTGGTGTAGTGATGAACAGCAGAATCCTGTGACTCTTCTACTAAGCAACATAATTGTTCTCAAATGATAATTTATCATCGTAAATCATTAGAAGAACTGTTAGTATAAATTTTAAAAGGAAACCAATCATCGGGATCGTTCCGTTAACTGAAAATTGTATGTCCACATGTAAAATCTTATGAAAAATTTGTTGACAGGCTTACACAAAAAGGTTTCAAAGTCGTTTCCTTCTGATTCTTTCAATCCCAAAGATTCCAAGAGAGAAAATACTTCAGTACCCATTGTGACTAAAATGCTACCGGTACCTGCCCATTTCGAGTGACAAGGTTAATTGTGAATTGTAGTGGCTCTGCCAGTTATGCATGTAATTAGGTATAAAAAAACCACTTTAAGTCCTATTAAAGAAACGAAAAAAGAGAAACGAATAGAAAAAAACCCAGCCCAATCATTTTGCTTCACAAAAATTAAAGAAATAACCGATTAAAATGTGTAGATAAAATAGAAATACCAGAATCCACTGCTAGAGACTTCTCGTTAAGTGGGAAATCAGAACCCATATCGCTCTGGTGCATTCCATGGCTCGCTCTACGCCTGTTGCAGAAAAGCAAAGGTCATATGGGAATCATTTACTGCACGCAGTGATACAGTTTCAGGCTAAGGTTAATTTACAACCACTGCAAAGTGTAGGTATCAAAAACCGTCTGGAGAATTTCCCTAGGACGAAAGTTTTGATGGGTTTTTACCGTTTCAGAGCAGAATAACTAACCGTTAAAGGTTCTAATTTGAAAATAAAGCATGCCGAAGAACATTCTTTAAATAATCTAATTAAATTGTTTAGCTCTAGGTACATGCATTTCAAGTCAAAGTATTTTTGGTCATACCTTTTGTAGACAACGAGAGCAACAACGACACCAACAATGATGATGACAATGACAACGACGATTGCTGCTATCACTGCAGGCGACATTCCAGGCGACATTCCAGGCTTCTTTACTGTGACAAAAGGATCATCAAGCAAAAGGTAGGCTAATTTGAAAATACTACTTTTGATCACCTGAGCCCTTCAGATACTGTTCGTGAACATTGTCTCAAAGGCTTTTGAGTAGTCAACCTGGCCGTGTTAACCCGCGATTAAACGTGAGGACAACTGGAAGAACGATCAATAGCTACTGGCTTCCTGTAGCACGTGTAGTTGAATCGTACCCTTAAGTATGTTGAACTTAAGTACGGTACGGTGACCCCAAGCAGTCGACTGTACTTCTGCAACCATTTTTGAGCAGTGTGCGTTTAATCGCTGTTAGCTATTAAAACAACACTTAACCAAACTTTAGGCATTATTTCTGATTCAGCTACAAATCCAGGAATCAAATTGTTATTACCTGTCACTCTTAAGGGCGTTGAGTACGTCACATACGCTTCCTATAAGCAAATAAGCCAAATAAGACATTTACTAGTATTGATGCTCGAAAGTTCCAACGGTATATTTTCTTAAAACATGATCTCATATAAGTAAAATAGCTTACCGTTTCATTGCCTTGACTGACCGATCCAGTGCGGATCTCGTATTCGGCTCCTGTTTCGAGCGGTGCGTTGTAATAAACGCCGTACAATTTCGTGTCCCCGACGACGAATTTGTTCGGAGCATTCCGACTAGGTAACTCAGCTGCTAGGTAGTCAGCAGGAGAGTCCTCGAAACGGTCTGGAATCAGAATATCCCTTTTGGACACCGACGATCCGCTTACTGTTTTGACCCTGACAACATATGACCTGAAGAAAGAGCAATTGAATAAGACAACAAAATATTCGAACAAGTTAATCGTCATCAACAGCAAGCACCAGAACAGTCGGCTCAACACGTCCTGACAGAGTGCCCTGAACTTCGACCTCCCGAAGACCTGGACCTCAGTGAACCCAATCCTGCCACCACGACGTGGTTAGAGGCCCTTTCAAACACAACCTAACTGCTGCCGCTTCATACGAAAGAGGAGATGTGGGGACTACCTAAATAACATGCACGTACTTTCTCCATACAGATATCAACACGACAAAGCAACATCCTTTGGCCTTACTGGTTGAGCGTATTACCCAAATCTCTTTTGTCTGCAGTGAAATAATACAGTTGGGCTTCATGTTTCAGTGACAAAAAGAAACCGAAGCAATTTAAACAATCACATTTCTTGTAGTAAAATTCTCTTAGGTTCTGTCTTCATAACTGCGACCAAAACACTTTATCATAGCAGCATGCAAGATCATTATTGAAGTTTATCCGAGAATGTCGTTATTTAATGTGGCTTCGACGGTTTTTACTGATGGATCGTCCTCAGGGTTTGTGTCAGTCATTAATTATGCACTTGAAAACGCTGCATTAGCACTGATTAAAGAAAATTAACTTACTCCACAAACTGTGCCCCATCTGCGGGTTTGGAAAGCCCAATCGTCACAGTGGTTTCCGTGGTCTCGTTACCATAGAACAAGGGCTGCGGGGGTTCAGGGGGATCTAACAAAATAGTAAAAGGGAATTATAAACTTATATAGAAATTGGAATATACTGGACTGCTGGGTTACGGTAATTATATACCGGTAACAGCTAATGAGAATTATGACTTGGGATGAGGTTAGCTTCCTTTGGAAAAGAATGCATATTCTATCAACGTATAGATTCATGAAGGATGCATGGTTCAGTAACCAGTTTCATTCTTTTTTGACAACAATTGATGCTTATTAGCTGTGCAGTCATATGATTCTGAGGTGTGGTACCCAAGACCCATTTACAAGATAAAGTTAACGAGGTTACAGGGTTTCAAACTCCCTGATTTCTCTGGTTCAAATGTCAGCTGCTTTGAATCATGGCAGCAAATCAGTTAAAATCTATTCAAGAGTAGACCTGGCGGGTCCAAAAATACTGTATCTAACTTGTCTGTGGTTTTGTGAACACCACCAGGGACGCAGAGTCTCCCTCGAACTTCTCGTTGTGAGCAGAAACAGCTAACTCATATGCCGTTGCCGGGTTCAGCTTGTCCTTTGTGAATGGTGGCGCCGTTTCCTCGTCTTTCTCGTATTGATCCGATGAAGAAAAGACCTTGGAACTTACCTAAAGTGATAACATTCCAAGGTTAAAAAGATTGGATCTGATCAGAATACAATAAAGTTGCATGATTGAGATGACACTTTAATCTGTGGCAACCATTGGTGAGAGTTTTCAGTAGGCCTAAGGGAACAAAGAGCGTTCAATTAAATTACTAAAATCTTGAATATGTGTATCCCTTTTGCCAACTCAACTGGCTGCTCTAAAAGAATTTTCATTGGACGATCAGAAAATTAGACGATCGGAAAATGAGGCTTAATAAGCGATTATTAAAGCGGCCATTAAAGAACATACTATGTAGTGGGAAATATGTCCTTTTGGGTTTTGTGGCGGGTTCCAATCTAGAGTAATTGTCGTTTCGGTTGTATTTTTCACTCGAAGATTCTGCACAGGCCCAGGAACTGTGGGAGAAAAAGTAACAAGTGAGCATAAATCAATGATACTTTATATAGGTGGACTTGAGCCAAGACGAGCCTCGGTTTTGAATCGTTGAAAATGTGCAATGGAAAGTTGACAGTCAGAACAACACTTCGAAGTTCGAAAATATTTGCTTACAGATAACATTGGAAACGTTCGCAAACGACATGAAAAGCCAAGGGCTTTTATACTGTCACAAGTTGGAATACTCGTTCCGTCCTGGTTAAATTCAGAGTGAGAACATCAGTAAGATAAATGAAGATTCGAGAATGCTTTCCCGATGCATTGCTGCTGCTTTTATCACCTCGTTTCACAGCCCTGGCTTTGATTGATTATACTATTTTCCTTCCCAATTTCTTCTAGAGCCTCCCAATTTCGCTTTTAAGACCTTCTGCCTTTTGGATCTCCAGCTTTGTGCATTCTACCACTTTTCATCCTTTTGGCTACTGTACAGTGAGTTTGTTGGCTAAATGCTAAACAGTCGTTCAGTCTATATATTCCCTTCATATTTAAGCATTCTGCAAAACCTATTAGATATTCTTTGAAAAGCTTAACAACAATTAACGTGAAGCTATACTTTACACTGATAGTTGGCTCATCTTAATAAATTTGATCTCTTTTAGTGTGATTATGTAATGAAATGCTTTCTATGCTTGACGGAGTAGAGTGCGGAATCGGAATTGTTGAAAACTTAATAGCATTGCTTATCCTACTTCCAATCTTGGTTGTGGCGTTGACTTCCTGACTCCACGGACCCGCACCCACGGACGTCTCAGCTTGCACCTGACCAAGCACCATTTAACGAAAACAAAATTTGTCGATTAAACCGCTTTCAGAGTCTGTGTTTCTTCTTGCACTGACAAATCATCTTTTGTGCTCTTTCTCTCCTAAGAGTCAATAAGTGCTCCCGACAGGAAACATAACCACATTTGGCAGTTTTTAGATCGGTCGTTTTCCTTTCGAGTTGCAAAATGCAATTTCCAAACTTGGGAAACGTTTTTTTTTTCTGAAACTGTCGAGCTAAATACCTGAACATAGTAGGTCACATTGGTGTCAAGACTCATTATACTATACACCAATGGAGTCACATCAGTATCTGTCTTGTTTTTTGTCTCTCCATCCCTCCGGTATCGCACATTGTACTGGGTGATGATTCCTTGTGGAGGATCGGGCTCTGACCACTTGACAGTGATTGAAACGTCATCAACATTCTGAATGGCAACATTTAGAGGAACCGTTGGCTCTGTTTAAAATGAAAAACAAAAATCATCAATATTCACAGGTCACACTGAAGCAAAGCTGACGGAAAGCACATCAGAAGGTTGTAATAACCCCCGGGGTCAAGTACATTTAGTTCTTAAACTCTAATTACCCGCTTCCAGGGTTTTTCCAGTTACGACTTCGCTGTACGGCCCAGTTCCTGCACTGGTATTTGCAGCAACTTGAAAACTGTAATTTGTGAAAGGGATTAATTGAGGTATTGTCACTGATTTAAATGCTGTGTCATCCAGGATGGTTGGACCCCTTCCACTCAGCTTGTATACGTAGCCAGTGATGATACCACCTCGGCTTCCACACGGTGGCGGGCTCCAAGAGAAACTCAATTGTCGCTTGTTCCGCACAAGGAGTGTAACGTTTTCGGGTGAGGCAGACGGTTCTGAATGCAAAGGAAAACAGGAAATGCAAATTACACGTTTTGTTGAAAAAGATCCGGATTGCAAAACCTCCTTATTTACAGGCTTCATGGTTCACTTGCTCCGTTTTTTTACCTCTGGTACTTGTCGTAACATCTTTCTCTTCTGCTGATCCGTGATTTCCATCCACAAAGGCCTTGACTCGCATCCTGTACATCGAGTTAGCCATCAGATCAGATATTACCGTCACATTAGTTCCAGAGCACATGCAGTGCTGCAAGTAGTTAATTGGGCTGATGGGTTGGCATCCCTCTTTGTTAAGCAATGCATACTCCACAGAGTAATTGGCACAATTCACTTCACGCCAGGTGAGTGTTACACTGACGGAATCGTAAGAAGTTATAATCACAGGTGAAACGGACGGATCTAAAAAAGTAAACAAACAGGTGGTTTACGAATGGTCGACGTTAGGTCCTTTATTGACGCTCTTAAAATTACTTGGCTTCGCCGACTTCCGGTTTCAGAAGGTTCTGCATGGGCACACTTATGCCACAAACTTCTAGGTACTTAGCGTTTACTGTATATTGATGGTGGTTCCATCAACTTTTTGTTGTTTCGTAGTAATCAGTTTTGGGTCGATGTCATGAACTCTTGGCAGAAATCTTCTCCACGAAGTGTTTGCACTGAAATTCAGTTGAGTTGAAATGTGAAGTCTTTTGTTGTTACTTTTACAAATTCTCAGCGTGAAATTTGATCTGACATCCCAAGTTCGTGTTCTTGTATACTTTTGTACCTCCTGTAAACGGGCCTCTGGATCATTAGCATGCTCTGTGATGAGGAAAATGTCTAATGCCTGTTAAACGTGTGGGGATTATTACCTGTTGAATTTCATGTTAGAGAATACTGAGTCATCTGCAGGTGTACTTA
>NW_019091654.1:499184-509230 GCF_001949145.1 Acanthaster planci
GCCTTATTCGGAAAAGATCTTTAGAAGTGAATGGAATCATCACATTGTCATTTGTTAAACCCTGGCTTTTGCAGGTCCTATGCAACCCATTTGATGGGCGATGCACGACGCACGACTGACGACGCACGACGCGCGACGCACGACGGGCGACGCACGACGGGCGACGCACGATGGGCGACGAATGACGGAAAATGGCACGTTTGGAACTGGTAAATGGCAGAATTGGGACACAACAAAAAGCAAAATGCGATGGACGACGGGCGACGGCAGATACGGAATTCCATACAAGAGCCATATCAAGTGGCCTAGCGTATAGGCCGACAGTGAAACAGACAGGACATAAATCAAATTGAAAAAGAACGGGCAGACAGTTTAAATGTACGATACCGTATTAGACAACTAGAAACTACTAAGTGAATTTCAGCATTGTTTTTGTTAGTTAAAGAAAGCGCTTATTGCTGCATGATTGATTAGGGATCAGATGAGCCCAGAAGTCTCATCCTCTCGTAAAGTTATGTTCTCTTTAGAACAAAAGTAAAACACTACCTTCGGAGTATAAATCTTAGATCGTAATACTTTCCATTTCATTTGAAGAAAAGAAATAGACTTGAAACGAAGTCAGGTTCTAGAATATTACCGGTACTATTTATATGCATAGTTGGGACAATTGTCTTTTATATGAGTTGAATTTAAAACAGATATATCCAAATATTGCTGAAAAATTAGGTCTTCTATACATTATCTTGAAAGGGCGCTGTAGCTGCAAGAAATCACTTTCCCAGATCTTTTGTTGGAAGTCCAATTCCCTCGAATTTTTGCGTAAAACGCCAAATTAATGACTAGGACATTAATGTCAGCTTACAGCTTCAATCTCTGTGACCAAAAACCTTGCTGGTTGGCGATTTTTTCATTCCAAGATCAGTATTCTTTACTACCAACATGATTGAGATTCTTTGAAACCACTGAGGCCTTTCACAGAACAGACTGCCCTGAAGTAAGAAGTTACAAAGAGATATTTCTATGACTTGTGCATCACTCGTGGGGCGTAAATCCTGGGGGATGGGGGTATAATCATATCCCCACTTCTTGAGGGGGGGGGCATGGGTTATTAAATCATCCCCAATTACTACATGTTCGTAACATCACTAAAAAGGGGAAACAATTTTATAAAGCCATTAATATCCATCATTCTGATGTAAGAGTCTGCATGAATTTGTTACAGATTATGTACATGTGTATCATGAACATCGTCCCCTATATAATGGTACAGTTCACCCCTCCGCTTTTCAAATGTCCATGGCCAGACGAATCACCCCCCCTCCCCATCGCACCAATTTCAAGCACATATTTTACACCACTGCCATCCCTGTGATATTCGCTATGGAAGACTTGATTTTGCTGTCATCACTGACTGCTGCATGACACTGCTTTTAATTGGTTATTTGTTTATATATTGTACACAAGCAAAAATGGTTCTTTTTGGGGGTGAGGTTTGCGCAAACCATTAGTAAAGATGCCTGTAAACTGAAGGGTGCAGGAGTTAAACTGGAAAGGTACATAACTGCTACATTAATTTAGCTTGAAAAAGTTCTCAAATGGCAAAGGTATAATTTTATACATGCTGACATTATCATGAGTAACATAGTTTCAAGAAGGTCATATGCCCTGCGTACAATTACGGTAAAAATGTAAGAAGTTAGGCTTTATATTCCAAAACACAAATCGTCAAAATGTGTGTAAATTCGTCTTGTACACTGGTGGGACAACAAACTTTTATAAAGGAAGGAATTTTTTGAAAATGCAGTTATATCATTATATCACCTACGTAGAAGACAAAAATGCATGGGATGGATGCACAGATTGAGAACCAATTAAAAATGCATGCACGAGAACTAACCATTATGCGTACGTCATAGTTACCGCGTACCGCAATAGCAGAGTGCACGCACATTTTGTCAACAGGATATAGCACATCCCTTAAGCTTTCGTGGAACACATGAAATGACCTTTTGTATCAACATTCATACTTTTAAAATGCTGCTGTCATCAGGCATTCACGCGTCTTGTGGCTGGCATGTACAGACAAGGAAGTTGACTTCAAGCCCGGTCGATATTCAACGATACCAGCAACTCTTTGAAGGGGACTGGTATCCACGTTTCTGCCAGGAAATTATTACATGTACGGAACATAGCGACTTGGAGAGAACCCTTCGGGATCCAATAACGGCTTTGTCGATACTATCAACCTTACTGAAGACCGAAAGACGTCATGGAACCCTCACTGAGTTATCGTCCAAGCACTTCAGTGTTTCTGTTGGTTTTCATCATTCTGCCTGGAGGTAAAAACTAGAGAACCGAAATGAAAAACCCCTGAAATAGGATCATTTCTGTTTGTTCTAAGCAAACTTGTCAGTTTTCCTGAAAAATTTCCTGCTCATATTCTTATTAGTTTTACACGGCTGACTTCTATAATCCACTTTTTGTCACATTGTAACACCGAAATTTGCAAGTTACCTCCACTGTGAAATAAATAACTTTTAGTCTGAAATTATTATGGGAGATCAAATGGTTCTTTTGGTCCTCGATGACAAATCGTTTGTTGATCAACGAAAAACGAACTGAAGTAAAGGATCCCATTACGTCGTCACAAAACCTTATAAGTGCTGCATCATTTTTCTTGGATCATGTAAGCTTGATAATAACCATATTTCAGACTTTACAAAAATGTGTTTGAACTGAATGCTCTGGTGAATTGCCTGTGTGGCAATTATTATAGACTTTATGAACAAGAACAGACAGTTTCAAGGTGCATTGCAGAGGGTCGTTTTGGAATGAAATTTGTTCCAGCTAAACTGAAAGTTTAAATGTTCAACACTGATTTGGGGTGTGGATACACTAGCTGAATTGTGGTGGGTTTTTTTTATTTGTTTGTTTGTTTGTTCGTTTTGTGTTTTTCTTTCTTTCTTTTCAACCGTGCGTCAATTATGACTAGACAGTAATTGGTTAATTGGTACATAGATTATTTGGTATAGCCGAGGTATTTTGGATAAATGTGTGTGTACTTTTTAGATAGAAAAAGATTGAAATGGAAAGAAGCAATTGTTTGACGTATAAAAGCTGTTCATAATTGAATAACTCTTCCAGAGTGAATTCGTGACTTTATTGACTCCTCTGAAGTTTGCTTTCTGATCAGACCTTAGAACAAATGAAGATTACATGAATATTGTGCGATGCCAAATAATTACGTCAAATATCATGTTAGGACTGGCCCTCAATATCGTTGGCAAGCCAGCAAGTCAGAGCACAAGCTATATGAACTCTTATGAAGCTGGTAGGGCAGTAGACGGAGATCGAAAGACGTTTTCACACACAGGTAAGCGTTTCTGCATCTGTTCCTGCAGCCAGTGTCATGCCTAATGGTCGACAAGTCCTTTCTAACTTATTCACATAATTCTCCTTTGAAACCACTACCATCTTCAATGGTATATCCCACAAAAATCATTCATCTATCATCTTTCTTAATTTCAAGTCGTATCCAATATAAAAACTGCTTTCAATAAATATGGATGCTAAATATGACGTGACTCTGGCAGTCACCAAAGCTGACGCCGTACACAAGGGATCTTAGGACAAATGTAGATATAGACCTGAACACATTTATGACCTAACAGTACCCGAAACGTCATTTTCATCAGGGTGTTTGAGAGACCATTGGTGGAAGGTAGACCTTGAGGCAATCTACTGCTTGACGAAAATCACTATAGTCAACAGACGAGACTACGGTGGTAAGATTTTCAGAAATCTTCTTTCTTCATTGTTTTGTGACCAGTGTGCTTTCTGTTTAGCAAGAATTACAGAAATGTATTGGTGTTTATGGTGGCTTAGAAAAGTACCACTTATTTTAATTAGTTTGTAACCTAGCTAAAAACAATGGACCCTCTTTGGGTCATTTCGAGGTGAACACCACAACCATAGTGAAGTTTCCATTCATTCCTCTCTGTTCATTGACGGAAATCTTGAAATGCTACCCCGGCCTTTTCATTTACCTCAGTCCGAATATTTAAATAGACTATAAAGTGGTTTTCGTTACTTCTTAGAATTGTTAGTGGCTTCTTAGAACTGTTGGCACATAATATAACGATTTGATTAAGAGATCATGACCAAAAAAAAAAACCTCGCGTTGTTTTCATTTAAAAACAAGCATCATGGTCGTAAGGATGAATTGGCAAACTGTTTGACTTTCTCAAAAGGTTCCAAAATAAGCTGTTTCTAAATGCGTTTCTAAAACGAAATGTTTTTCCCTTTTTTCTGTCAAGTCCCTTCCCTGAATCTATGACTTCGTACTCCACTTACACAATGTCATGTTTTGGGAAAATATTCAGCCATTCGTACACTCAGAAACCTGAGGAGGCATGACATTATGAGACAGCAACAGTAAAATGTGTCAGGCAATTAGGCCTACGTCTGCGAATTACTGACGTAAGTCGTGAAATTTAGGAAGCGTTTTTTGAAAAACTTTTTTTTTATTTCAAACGTTTACTCCTTCAAAATGAAATTATTCTGTCGATACCTTGTTCCAATATCTTCCAATATTTCAACTTAACGTTATGTTTATTATATTACACTCCTTTTTTTACTTTTTTTGCTTTGGTCTCCATAAATAACCCTTGCAATAAGGATGTAAAGTTCACTTTTGGAACTTCTTTTTCTTATTGCTAATGCAGGGGGTAGATTGGCAGGTGCGGTAGTACGAGCCGGTTTGGACCCATCAGATTTCTCACAGAACACAAGGATAGGATCAGTCCCCTCGAGTCAAGCTACCAAAGGAGCAGTCATTGATTTCATTGTAGATCCGGTAGTCTCCGCTCAATACGTCAGTGTGCAATTGTCTGCAGGCCAAGATAAATGTCTTCACCTGGCCGAAGTTGAGGTGCAGGGGGCGTCTATTTCAAGTACGTTTGCTTATAATAGTCTTCAGTATAAGCGTAAAGAGAACTGTCGTTGATATGCTCTCCTTAAAGATTAAAAATTAGCTCACACATTTCATAAAAAGACTGTGCCCAATTACTTCACTCTTGCTGTAATAAACATTAAATCTTCATGTACAAATGTCCTATTTACAGTAAGCTGTTTTATTCAAAGTTTCTGGCTAAATGAACCGTTGAAGTTGATCTATCTGTTGTTTTTCATTTAACAATAGTTCCTTCAGTGACGACAACAGCAACTCCCAGTAGAGTCACAGTCGGCTGGTCTCAAGTGTCCTGTGCAGTTAGTTACAACGTTGACTATGCACTTAGTAATAGAGATGGCTGCGAACCCATCACCCCGATGATGTACAATCAGCACTGCATTTGTCAGGAGAACCAGACTACCATATCTGCACTGATACCAAACTCAGAGTACAGTGTACAAATCCAGGCTCGTGTCAACGCTGGTTATCAACTTATGACAAGAGCACGCATCAAAACTGACTCAGTGGGTATGACAACTGATTTTAGACGGGATCAACAGATTAACCCAGATATCTTCAATCAAATTTCCATCTTTCAGTGATTCTTATGGCCCAATTAACAATCACAACTGGCTTAAACACTTGTTAGTAAGACTGAGTGTGTTTAAGATGTTCTGCGTAAAATATTTCCTTTTGTAGATAAAACTTTCTTTGGAATTTATTTTATTTTGAAGCACCGACTGGACCACCCACCATGGTGAGAGTCGCTTCCGCTTGCCCACGCAGCCTCACTTTCACCTGGAGCCCTCCATCGTGTGGAGACCGAGGTGGTACCATCCTAGGATACGATTACCAGCTGAATAATCGATCGGGTACTGCTGACCAAGGAACAGCTCAAGTCACAGTAAATGAACTCCTCCCCTTCACCAGTTACAGTTTCCGAGTTGCTGCAAGGAACAATGTTGGGCCTGGACCCTACAGTCAGACTGTAACCACAATGACACTGGAAGCAGGTACTTTGTTTTTCCGCTTGATGTAAGCAAAGATATTTATACCCCAATTGTGCATTTAACAAGAGGATTACCAGCAGAGATGCACTTGTACAAAGAATAAAATGGCATGTAGCAAAAAGATGATGAATGAGGTATTGTTTAAGAAAGTGTTTTGACTATTTTCATTTCAACAGGTCAATCTGCATTCCATCAAGGCGAAACCACAAATACGACAGTAACGATTACTTTTATAGCCCGGCAGTCTGAAGAGTTCATTGAGTAAGGAACAGAAAGACACTGAAATATGCGATAGTTAACAATTATATCTTTTCAAATAGTCTTTATTAAAGACAGAACATATAGTTTTAAGAATGAAGTTTGCCAAGATATGGGCTATTGTGTAACTGTATGGCCAACAAATAGAGATCATTGCTTTATCCCTTGCAGCAAATAAAAGCACGAGTGTTTGATTTGAATACTGCTTTTTACAACTCAAAAATAACATTTTGAGAAAAGGCTATCGAAGCTTTTGCTTTATGCACCACAGATTACACTCCACTTTTTAAATTGTCCTATGTCACATTGTATTCAGATCGCATGTTATTCACGTAAAGAGGCTTGGTGTTCTGTCTGTCAACAAGACGGAATTCCTCGTTCCAGGAAGTTACGAGGACCCAGCTAGCGGGTACATTACGGCCAAATTTCTCAAGAATAAGCTCCCAGAGATGTTTGTAGTCGGAGATTCTAAGTTGTACGGTGGCTACTGGAATGCACCTCTAGAGAGAGGTGCTGTCTACAACATCAGGTTAGGATCAGTAGGCAAAGGCAGCGAAACGGTGAGTTGCTTCATGACAATATAAATGTTACTATCGTTTGGCCTCGTGCACGAACTGGGAGTGTATGTTTGTACGCAGTATGTTTGAACACAAGGTCCTAGATCAACTGTAAAGTGACATCTTCAAACGAATAAATTCAAACAAATTGATTTATTGGTCAATTTAAGGCACTTTCTTGGTTAATTTTTTCTGCAGGAAGTCTGTGTCGCGTACTCAGAGCCACTGACAGTTACTGGTAGGTGATATTTGGAAAAGGTTTGTATTGTTAAAACTAGAGAGATTGAGATTCTAAATGCAATTTGAAAGCAATGGCGTTTGTTTTATTCAGTAAAACCTCCAGAGGCCATCCTCCAAACACCAAGTTGCAATAAAGCAAGAATAGCAGCTGGTGTGCTGGGTGCGATTGTGCTCGTCTTAGGATTGACTATCGTTATCACGTGTGTGATGTGGAGAAAACGAAGTAGGGAAAATACCTTGAATAGTTCCCTGGTGACTGGAACCATGGAATTGGTGAGTGACCGTTATAATTCATGCTGGGGCAATGCCTAATGCAAAGATATATTCCCCCGATAAATCAAACCATAGGCCTAATGCCTAAGAAAACTTACACATCTGGCAATCGTATTGTCAAATTCTTTTCGAACTTAGCTCACTGTGAGACTCAGACCAAACGTCATACGATGGAATCTTCAACGATTCTCGCACTGGCATGCTTAGTGATTTCTGAAATGATGAAATTTAGGATAATCTGTCAGACTGATAAGGCGGCGTATTTATCCTTACCAATGTACGTTATGCAATTACTCCTTTGCAAAGACTGTATTTATTCGAATCCTTTCTGCCAAAGACCACCAAACCTGCAGGAATTAATGTAGAAAACAGGGTCAGTGTTATTTACGAGGAAACGGACCTCTCTTCGTGGATGCCAAAAATGGATATCAAATGGAAGAATTTGGTCATTGAGGACGTAGTTCTTGGCAAGGGCAACTTTGGTGAAGTACGGGCAGGAGGCGTTCGGGTCAAAGGCGAAGTCACCAAGGCAGCTATCAAAACACTAAAAGGTAACACCAGTTGTATAGTACAAAGACTGTGGTGTTAAATTATCCTTAAAAGGATAAAATTAATACTGTAGAAAAACTGTGTAATAAGATATGCTTTCATATGTTGATTGTTAAAAGGGCCAATAGTTTTTAATAAAAATAACTGTCTGTGATGATCTCATTGTTTTTTGTGATATGGTCTTTTAAGATGGCGCCTCTGATTCTGCTGTGAAGGATTTCAAGGAGGAAATGCAGACAATGGCAAACATCAAGCCTCATCCTAACATTGTTTCTCTCTTGGGGGCGTGCTATCATGAAGGTATATCGTCAGCAACTCTTTGTAACAAGACAACTAAATAGTGGTTTGCAGTCCGCGATAACAGAAAAACAGTATAGGCCTATCCTTTACGAGATCAAAACTGGTTGCATTCCCCCTTTTTAACGTACATTTAATATCAATTTCTATAAAAAACGTGACCTCAGGCGATTACTGATATTGAGACAACCACACATCTTGATCTTTACTTCAAATGCTTTCTCTTCGATGCTTTAGTTTCAAATGCTGTGATTCTACCGTGTCGGTTTTTAATTTAAGCAAAACCTATATCAGCTTCACACACCTTGAGGGGCAAAGCCCAGTATTTAGACACAGATATTACAGAAAACCTAGCATGCATGCCGCGCCTCTCAGTTCAGCCAGCTATTGTGATCATTACAATTTTGGAGTGTATTGTTTTGCATCAAGCATTACCAGGGGTGTCCTGGCAGGTCATAAAAACTCGTGCATGAACTGAATTAACACTGTTGTGTGTTTTAAAGGGATTTTGCACGTCGCACTTGAATATCTTCCTAATGGCAACCTCCGAGATTACTTGAGGGGCAACCGCCCAAAGCAGGAACAAGGAAAGGAGAAGAGCACCGGAACATCTCCTTTGACTTCTTTAAACTTATTGACATTTGGTGCAGATGTAGCAAAAGGAATGGACCATCTTTCTAAGACAGGGGTTTGTTAAGAGCTTATATTTTCGGTTAATCTAATGTAGCAGTTCCATCATTAGGTAAACAATTTATTTCATTTCCTTATTCGATATATATGTTTATGTTTATGTTTGGGAAAACCACAATGATGCATTCTGTCTGAGGTTAACGCTCCCAAGTCAACGACTGCCATTTGATACACCTGATAAATGTAGGAATAATTGTCAGTTACATTTCCCTTCAGATCATCCACCGTGACTTGGCTGCAAGGAACATTCTTCTTGCTGAAGACTTAACCGCCAAAGTCTCTGACTTTGGCCTTTCCAGAGGGGAGGATATCTATGTTCAGAAATCATCGGTAAAACTAAAACAAACGAATAAAAAAAAATCAGTAAATGTGATTTGTTACCGAAAAACAGATCCGAAAAATTGTACATTGGTTTCTTATTTGATTTCTCATTCATAAAATGTGACACCACTTCGATGTGTCACTTCATGCTTAAAGTATAATCCTTAATACATGAATTAAGGATTTTGAAATTAACAGTTCAATTACAATTCATTTTGGCCAATAAATACTTACAGTTCGACAAAAAATGAGCATAAACTTTACCAACAGGCAATCACATTTC
Source organism: Acanthaster planci (assembly GCF_001949145.1). The sequence continues at coordinate 508,614 of NW_019091654.1, forward strand.
TGATAAGAAATTAGTAATTGTTTCTGTCGTTCATTTCACTACTGCGGATTTCATTGCTTGCAACTGTTTGGACGTGCCAGTGCGAAAACGTGTAACGGTCCCACCACTACGCAGCTCCGCCTAATCAGCCCCGTGACAATACGTCGGTTGATTCAGCGTCGAGTTTGTATTGGAAAAGAGAAAACTTAGCTTTTTATTGGTTTGAGGTATTACTCAAGATTTGTGTCCTGACGGAAAATTACATAGTGTGGGTGAAAATGTAAGCGTTTCTACAAATAAACATTGTAAAAATTGTGTCACGGCCGTTCACTACAAAGTGACTCTGCAGACTTCCTTTTTTCCCTGAGAATGTCACGATTGGTTTGCAACTAGTGGCCCGATTTTAACGCAAAGATGTTTTCCCTTGTTTTCAGACACGGATTCCAGTCCGATGGTTGGCCATTGAATCTCTGACTCGTCGTATCCACAAGTCCAAGAGTGACGTGTAAGGATGAAAACCTGATTCTCGGGAAAGAATTTGTCCTTTATCAAAGACTGATGCCAATGCTTCCACTGTGAATTGATTTTACCGTCCAAAAAGAGTATTGTCGATTTGAATTAGATTAAGAGAGCCAAAG
>NW_019091655.1:12526-25965 GCF_001949145.1 Acanthaster planci
ATCAACTAAGGACAAATTGCGAGGTCTCTCTAAAAAAAAAAAAAAAAGACAGGACAAGAAAAAACCGTTAGATTTAAAAAAGAAAGTCAAAAGAAAAAATACTATTTTGTTCAACAACCAAGAACCAATGTAGAAAAAAATTTACAATCTATTAAGTAACTTCTAAGCCGACAAAAAAAATAACAAAAATTAAAAATCAAAGAAAAGCAAAAAAAACCCCAAATTAGTGAAAATACCTTATACCGTAGACTTGAAACCGGAAAATTCCATTTTTTTTTATATCCAGTAAACCTTAACCTTTCAGTAAAAGACTCTCAATAAATATCAGCAGTACAAAAACGGAAACAGGTACCTAAGAATAAAGAAAATAACGACCCCAAAAAAACCAAACCAAACACAGTATGAAGAAAATGCACAAATCAATTACAATCAAATTCAACAACCAAGTCCACTGCAGGTCTGGGAGTTATAATCCTGGCCAGTAATACCGGTCGCGTATTAAATGGAGCGCTTTGTCCAACCCAAGGTGGCCCATAGTATCCTGCAAGTGATGCAGTACCTTCAGTCGCATCTCGTATGGAAGGACAAGTAGATGGCGCACTCGACTGTCGTCATACTCTTTACGGTAAAACAGGAGTTATCCTGTCACAATCAACTCACCCCATGTTCGCACAAGTTGTCTAAACCACCCGTGGCTCTGTGCAGACCTGTCTCTTGCTGGGTTTGACGGTGCTTTGACATTTCAGATCAATCACTCTGCGGATTGCATCATCATTTTGTTGAGTCTCCTTCAGAGTGGAGCCTTGCATATAACTTGTTCCACACCTGCCTGGGTCAACTGCCTCATCTGTCTGGCTGTCGAGTACTCTTCTCACTACTAAGGTCGTTCTGGGACATTTGTGGCAGCGACTTCACAATTCGGACGGTAGTAACATTACTGATAGCCTGGACGGTGTTGGTTTCCTTCTTGGCCTCCACATCTGTTCTCTGGTCAGTACTGTCGAGAATTCTTGTGACCTCTGCTCTTGGGACACGAGACAGTGCGTCCGCATTGGAGTTGGCTCTGCCTGGCCGGTACATGATGTCCACATTGAATATGGCTAGATCGCTCACCCATCTACGGCCTGCTGCATCGAGTTTGGCTTTGTCCAGGACATATGTAAGCGGGTTGTTATCCACGATCGCAGTTATCTTGTCCCCATACAAGTAGTCCCGGAATTTAGATGTGATTTGCCCAGTGCAACGCCTTGAATTCCAGTTTGTGGATCGGGTACTTCTGCTCAGCTGGGGATAGGGTGCGGCTAGCATACCCAATCACTCATGCGTGGTCACCCTGCTTCTGCGCCAGAACTGCACCCAAACCTTCCCTGGAGGCATCTGTCTGAAGAAGAAACGGCTGCTAGTAGTCTGCATAGGCGAGGACTAGAGTTGAAGTCAGTCTATTGCCGAGAGCATTGAAAGAGGCCTGGCACTCTGGTGACCAAACAAAGGGTGGATCTTTAGTGCCTCTTTTCCCTCCAGTTAACACAAACAAGGGGGCTGCTATCTTTGCAATAGTTCCGGACAAACCTCTTGTAGTAACCGGTGAGGCCAAGAAATCCTCGAACATCACGCTTCGACTTGGGCATGGGCCAACTCTTGACAGCTGAAATCTTGTTCGGATCAGTAGCAATGCCATCTGCCAACACAACATGGCCAAAATATTTCACGCTGCTTCGAAGCAGGTGGCACTTTGATGGCTTTAACTTCAAACCGTGCTCACGCAACCGTGAAAACACCTTGGACAGTCGACACACATGCTCTTTCACCGTTGCGCTGAAGATGATAATGTCGTCTTAGTAGAGCAAGACGCTGTCAAAATTCAAGTCACCAAAAATTGTGGCCACCAACCTCTGGAATGTGGCGGGTGCATTTGTCAGGCCAAAGGGCATTCTCTGGAATTTGTACAGTACCATTGGTGAAATGAATGATGTTTTTGGTTGGCCTTTACTGGCAAATTCGACCTGATGATACCCTGAAGTAAGATCCAGGCAGGAGAAGTATTTGGCATGACAAAGGGCATCTAGTGCCTCATCGATCCTTGGGAGTGGGTAGGCATCCCTCACTTTTCTGGAATTGAGTGTACGGCAATCTACAAAAAGTCTGATACTTCCATCCTTCTTCCTGACAATGACAATGGGGGATGCAAACGGGCTTGAACTTGATGACTCCAGACTCCTTGAGGTCCTCTATGTGGTTTCGCACTTCATGATATTGGGAGGGGGGAATACGTCTGTAGGGAAGCCAAAAAGGGTTTGGATCTACTTGTGAAATCTCATGCTCAATGGCCTCCGTGAACCCAAGATCTTGTGAGTTCTTGGAAAAGATGTATGCATTATCTTCCAGTAACCGAGTCAGCCCTCTGCCCATCTTCAGCTGTGAGGGAGCTCACGTCAATGTCAACACCGGAGGTTTCGTGGAAACTTGCGCTAGTAGATGCCTCCAAACAGCTTGCCACTGGTATCTTCTGTGCACTCAGGGTGGGCTTGCAGACAACTTATGAAAACCCACTGATCGCCCTGCATCAGAGGGTCTTCCTAATTTAATGGAGCTGAAGTTGACATCGGCTGTGCTTTGTCTCGGCTGTGGACATCTGCAGGCGAAATGGCCTAAGCTGCCACAGTTGTAGCAGGAATTTGGTTTGTCATGAAATCTTGGTGCAGGTGGGATGATTGCGCCGGCCTGGCGAGGTTTTTGTGGCTGTATCACCTGGGAACTTCTTTCCAACCTTTCGACACGTTGGCCTAATTGCATCTGATTCTCCAGAACTTGGTTCAGTGTAATGGTCTGCCTTTCCATCAACTTGGCAATATCTGCAAGGTTCACAACGGTGTTTTGGCTGTTCCCTGTGTTGCCAGGCTTGTCTGCTGGGGGTGGCGTTCTTGGAGATGTCCGCCTTGGTAGGGATGTGCGCCATCAGCTGATAGTGTCGCATTCGTTCCTCCTGTTGGTGCTTCTCCTCTGCAACGACCCTCAGCTCTGCCCGGAGTTCTTTAAAGCTCATGTTGCGAGGTCGCATGGGTGCAGGTCTTTGTCTGCATCGGTCGTCACGTAGCCCTGTAGCGCTTTTGAAGCGTATTGAGGGAGAAGGGGAGACGGCAAGGCTGCCAGAATCTGTTTGGTGATGAACTGGGTGGTGAGGATGCTGTCCCTGGTGTCACCAAACAGATTCTGGCAGCCTTGCTGTCTCCCCTTCTCCTCAATACGCTTCAAAAGCGCCTCAAGAGCGATGGCATATTCGCTTGCTGATTCACCACCTTTCTGAACCCTCGCAAAAAATCGTGTCATGGGTGAGGAGGCCAAGTTATTTTCCCCAAACTCCTCCAAACGTTCAGCAAAAGCTGCCTCCGCCGTGACTTCAAAGTTGTGCTAGGCAGCATTGCTTCGTGGCATCCACATCACATCAACTTGCAAGGTGTATCGCTCGCATAGGAACACTTGATTAATTTCGGCACAGATGTGGGTGCAAGTTCAACACTGTCAGGTACGAAACGAGCTTTTGTTTATTTGCTGCGTATGCACAACCGTGTCGGTTCTGCATATTAAATGAGATTGGCGCAGTCACATTTTGAAAACTCGTTTTTCTGGAAGTTTGTCTTTAATATAGTTAAGAGTTATAGTTAAGCAGAAATTAAAAAGAAAACATTCAAATGTAGTGATAAAAAGGACATGTTTGCTTTTCTGATGTTGGTTTGGTTCTCCAAAGCAAAAAAAGGGTAACAAAATGTTGTTTCAGTAATGAATTTGTGGTCACTGAAAATGGCAATTTTTCCTTCTTGAACACTATCTGGCAGAATGAACCTACAATTTGTCAAAAAGCTACATCTTTAATCTTATTTATCATCAGAGAAATATCCAAATCTGCTCAAAACAGTCAGGTTCACCTGAAAAATTTCGAATCTCAAGAAGAACTGACTCACGAAAATCCTCGTTATAGTATGTGTACGACATGAGTTTGTGTGTTTGATTGGTCAAACCGCGGGTAACCCCCGCTCAGTGACCAATCCAGCAAAGCCATACGCGCAAGGAATTTCTTATGATGAGTATCCTGCTTCGCGCATGATTATCGCACCTCTCAGTACATTGACATGGGTGCCTTACTAACGATAGACTGGTTTATATGTCTCACGCATGCAAATGGTGAGTGCGAGCCCCCCCTCTATTGTAATCGCTTTTGCGCCCCTCGTTGAGAGATCAACATTCAAATTTCCTTCAATTTGCTTCGTCAAGGGAACGTGTGCATTTATTTTGTTCCTCAAGTGTCAAAGCCACAAGAATGACGAAAAATCATCCCACCTAGGGCCAGCTGATCTACAAACCCAGATTGAATTTGAATCAAAATCCTCTGGTTGTAGGTCCAAATCTTCACCGAACGGAAACATTTCTTCCTGCTTTGAAGAAATACAAACACTAATCCTAGTTTTTAACTGCAGTTAAAGAAAAATGCTTTATTTTGTATCTTTATTTCAAGCTGCAGTGAACTAACTCATACCTGTAAATGTGTAACACTGAACACTTTTTCAAAACACCATACAATAATTAAATTACTTTAATAATGAAAATTACTTAACATAAATGAAAGCACGCTTTGGTTTCTTGTCTGATGTTGCATAGAAGGCACTTGATTTTTGTTCTATTAACCTTTGTTTTTTTGCATCGAAAAGCCACATCATGTCAACACTGTTGCAAATTTGCAAAATATCTATGGAAATAAAATATATGTCAGGAAAGTGAACTGGAAAGAAAAAGTAAAATCGATTTAAATAGAGCACCTTTCACAACGTATGAAAACAAGCATCACTTATTTGTACTAATAAGCATTTGGAAATAAAAGTGCAGTTTCAAGAAATAAAATACATTAGTCAGGTGCAGGCTGAGCGGCAAGTGCTTTGGAATGAAAAATAAATAATTTATACATAAACAAGCAGAGACTATTTTTAGAAAAAAGTCTCACACTCTCCACGTGGGCATATCCACGACACAATGAGCCCAGATTGACCGCAAAATAGAATGTTTGTGTAAAAGAGAGAAATTTTGTCTAGATTTGGTGCGGGAAGGAAAGAAAAAAGCACCCTCAAGATGCACAAGGCATGCACCCAGGCATGCTGTTTTCCTATTCGGATCATGCAAAATGATATATGCATTTACCCCTGCGGTTTCTCCCAGGGGCAATATTTTCTTTTTTTTTTTTTTACATAATGACTTTGGATATATTCTGATTCTCTGAGTGCTGTTGTGTCACAATGTGAAAGTTGCCCCCTATTAAGGGGTGCACCCTCGTATTTAGGCCAGAAATATGTCCGCCAAGCTCATTAATAAAAGTTATACACTCAAAATATTCTATATTAGAGGGTCCTGAGAGCCATGGAACTGAGGAATTGAAGAAATATGAGACTGAACCTCTGGGCCGGACTCAAGGCTTCCCATTCCGAGTAATTTGGATGCAATTGGGTTTGAAAGTGGCACTATTTGAGCCATTTTGCCGAGGTAGGTTTTTTCAAAATGGCTACTTTTCTGGACAGGGACATTTTCTGCATTTTAAGGGTGGTCTGCTTCTGGTGAAAATTTCTCAAAAATTCATTGGTCAACCCTCCCCCCAAATTGAAAGGAAAATGAAAGAGGACGTGTGGAACATCATTTTTCTGTGCAGCCTGAACACCTGTGAGAGTTGTATTTTGAAAATATTTGCAAAGTACGGGGATTAATCACTGCTGTCTATGAGAATTATTTTTAGTGGTGCACCCTGAAGGTAAGGGTCATGACTCCCAAGGTCAGGAGAGGTCAGTGGGTAAGTGGTGAAAAGGTCAAAGGTGTGTGTGTGTGACAAACGATGGGGGGCGTAGCTGCGGCAAGCGTGAAGGAGGTGATAGGGCGTTGTTGCTGGTAATTAAAAGAGAAAGTTGCAAAAAGTAAAATAAGAAAATCGAACGAACTTTCCCCGAGCTTGCTGCACGACGTGCCTCGTACCCCGAAGTTGATGTTTAACACAAAACATATAGACCAACACAATGACAGACAAAGAAATTATCTTTTTGAATTGTCACCCTGGGTAGGATCTAGTGTAGAGGCCCGGAAAATCCGATTAGCCTTCATTTTAGTCCAAAGATGAAAACCGTCAAAGAAGCAGGGATCTCCAAGGAGGAGACGATGAAGCCCGCACCACCAGGAGAGTGTGACGGCACAGGCTAACAGGTCGGGCACTCGATGTCGACCCACCCATGTTTTTGCGCCGAGTAGCACTGCAGCTCCACGGGTATCAGAAGCTACCGCCTCGTCCACCGCGTCGGCGGACAGCATTTTCAGGGTCATGGTACATCCCATTAATTGATGATGGTCGCCCCACCGTCTCCATAAGTGAACGTGATGAGCCTTGTTCCAAAAAAGCTGCGGGGTGAAGAGTTGTCCTGGCAAGCTATCCTTCTTGTACCAGAGAATAGCAAGCGTATTGTAAATCTTGCTGTTGTTGATGATCTCTTCAGCCGGTTGGAGATCTTATATATCTTCCCTTATGGATCAATATAGACAATCGATCATCTCCAACAGAGTCCACTGTCTGGAAGCGAGGAGAAAAATACCTTATTCAAAACTACGTCAAAGCTCCATGGTGAGTCAGTGAAATAACGAATTGCTTGACTGTCTTAAAGCGAATCTGTTGCTTTTTTGTTGCTTTGCGCGTTATTGTATGCACGCGTAGAAATAGGGTAACGGAAGAACAAACGAAAAAAGACCAAAAAAATCAGACTAAATAAAGATAGATACGAATAAGGCATCGCACGCTGTTCTTTATCTACACGGCAACGGTCAAGTGGGAAGGGTCAACGGTTGGAATAGGAAGCACGCATAGAAATTGTGGAATGGAAGAACAGATGGAAAAGACCAAAATAATTCAGAAAAGATAAAAAAACACATCCGAACAGGTCCAATTTGAAGGCTGCGTTAAAATTGTGTAACAACCGATATGACCAAAAATTATTTAGGAACCATTTGTTGACTTTTTTGAGACTACATCCGTTCTGCACAATTCTTTCACTAACCTTTGTCAAAAAATTTACACACTTCAATTTGAGAGAGAAAGAATTTTTTTGAGTTGTTTGAGTTCTTGACAGGTTTGTTCCCTGCTTTGGCCGCTGAAATTACAAAGCAAAATGTCCAGAAATGGAGATAGCGCTTACGATTTCGAGTGTGGGCAAACACAATATTTTCTTTGCTTTCATGCTTGCATGACTCCACTTGCTTTGCTGTTTCTTTTTTCTTTTTTGGCCCTTCCTGCTTTTCAAACCATTTACAGTAACATCTGCAGATATTAACTACACATACTAAGGCTACATGTATATCGTCGGGCCAACATGGCCGACGAAAGTGAGGAAGACATGACATGGGATCAGCTAAATCTATCACTACAGCAGATATCAGAATATAAATCTACGCTTAGTCGAAACCAAAACAATAACCAACCACGCTCTACATTAGCCGTTCTCATGAGTCAAGCCCGAGATGACCAAAATGATGACGACGATAACAATGAAGACAGCAATAACAAAAATACTGAGCATGCCAAAGATATTGAAAATCGTGTTAGTTTGCCAAAACTTCATGGAGACCAATGTCCAGAAAAGAGCGCAACCAATAAGCCCAAGTGAAGATTCTACAGAGTCTGACAACAGGTCCTATTCTCGATACCAAAAGAGAAGAAATTTAAATGCTTATCCGTATTCGTCCCAAGAAAATGTAAACCCTACCATTGTAATCATAAATTTTCCAGATGTCAAACTTGCTCAGATAAATCTCATTAAAATAGCCAAAGTTCTCAATGAAATCGGACCGAACATCATTAAAAATGTCACTAAAACTAACAAAGGAGGCATCAGTGTTAAATGCCACACACCTAGTCAGGCTGACAAACTTAAAAGAATCAATATGCTTGGACCGTTAGTGGTCCGTTACCACCGAATTTGCGAAATCTGAAACACAAAGTAAAGGTGTTATCTCTGGAGTACTGCTTGAACTCTCTGATAAAGAAATCCTCAAGGAATGCAAAAAAGAAGGTGTCATGGAAATATAAAGACTCACTTTCAAAAGAAATGGACAAACTGGAAACAGCCTCTCTGTCTGCCTCACATTTAACACGCCTCACCTGCCTCAGCGCATTCAACTCGGTGATCAATACGTTGATGTTAAGCCATACATACCACCAGTCATACGCTGTTTCAACTGCCAACGCCTTGGACACACAGCAAACGATTGTCGTGGCAAAACAAGATGTGTACGATGTAGTGGTACTCACACAAACGATTAGTGTGACGAAAAAGACCAAGTCAAATGCAGCAGAGTGGTGGAAACCACTCCTCTGCCTATGCTGGTTGTGATACCATTAGAGAAGAGAATCCAAGAAGTTAAAGTAACCTACAACATATCCTATGCTGAGGCAGCAAAGTCCATCCGTACAAACATAACTGTCCATGCTGAAAAGCCTGACACACTGTCTCCAGCACCTAAACTGAAAACCTGGACTCTGCAGACAGAATCTGCAATCGTCGTCCAAAAGAGAGGTTTCTACTCAAACCGAAGATGTATCAGTAGCTAGCCAAACTAAACCTATCTCACCATATTTGTTGGCAGATAACTCGCTAACTACTTATTGGAACACTTCAAATCTGGGAGTCAACTAAAAATAAAGAAATTAGGGAATCAGAAATAAAGTCTCTCTTTGATCACTCATTCCACCAATCAACCAAAACACATTAGGCATCAGACAAAGAGAGAAAACGTAATGCTCATACACAATCCTCAAGTACTGGTACATCCCCCCAGGGGACACAAAGGAAATCCTCTCAGTCCAAAACCAAACAGAGAGGAGCCCCTGCTAAGTCCTAACAATCTGAAACTTCAAAAACAGCATTGAAAACATTCCATTGGTCAAAGGGGGAAAGTTGGCAAACATAAACACGAATCTCACCCTCATGGTCTTTATCTTACAATGGAATGCACAATCACTTATTGCGCATGGAAATGAACTCAAGAATACTATAAATGACTGGAACGACAAACCTGATATAATTTGTATACAAGAAACATGGCATACAGAAAGTAAAAATTGTTATCTTCCTGGATATGCTATTTTCAGAAGTGACAGGAAACCTGACCTTAAATCCTCTGGAAGGGGATGTGCTATTTTTACCAAAAAAGCCCTCGTTGTTCAAAACATTGCTGACAAAGATTCCCTTCTCCAGTATCAAGTTCTTAAAGTGTTTAATAGTGATAAAAGTAAATTAAAAATTATAAATGCTTATAAACCTTGTCTTACTTCGAAGGAAGATTCTTTAAATGACATCGAAAATCATATAAGTAACAATACTATTATTTGTGGAGACTTTAACAGCCACAACTCCCTCTAGGGAAGCAAAATGACTGATGCCAATGGTAATATCATCGAAAATGTAATGGACAAACACAATCTTGTCTGTGTGAATGGTGGAAACGGTACTAGAATTAACACCTCCAATGGTACTACTACTTGCATTGACATTACTATCACCTCTCCAGATCCCGCAGCCAAGAGTAACTGGACTACCTTAGATGATACTTGGGGAAGCGACCACTACCCTATCATTATTGAATTTAACCAAAAATGCCAGTTTACTCCCCAAAACTATAACTCTCGTTGGTCCACCAAAAAAGCCAACTGGAAAGCCTTTCAACGAGCTTGTGATAACCTTTTTACTGAGCCAAGCATTAATATTAATGCTGAAAATGCTTATAATGAGTACATTGAGCAACTTACTAAGGCTATCAATCATTCCATCCCGCGTACAGTTTCGCATAAAAAAACAAAAAGATATCTACATGTACTTCATGGTGGAATGATGACTGTAAAAAAGCTGTTGAAACTGGAAAGAAGCCCTTAAATTGTTAAGGACACCCCGCTGCCCTAAAGATCTTACAGCTTACAAACGTACCTGTGCTATTGTTCGTAAAACTATTAAAGCTGCTAAAAGAGATGATTGGACAAGTTTTTGTGATACTTTGAACTCTCAAACTCCTTCCAAAAAGATTTGGGACAAAATTCATCATATTAACAATACACATACATGTACAAAGGTTAACAGTCTCAAAGACAATGACCAAGAGTTTATCTTTGATGAAGATAAAGCTAATTTACTTGCTCAAAGTTTTGCTTCTATCAGCAGTGATCAAAATTACAGTACCTCCTTTTTAAAAACTAAACAAAATGCTGAAAATAATTTTCACCTTAATGACGATAATGTTATTAATGAACCTTTTACTGTGTCTGAACTGGAAACTGCCATTGATGCAGCAAAGTGTACCTCTCCAGGTAAAGATGGTATCGGCATTGACATTATTAAACATATCTCTCAAAAAGCATGTGAAATTATTCTCCTCATTTTCAACAAGATCTGGAGTACTTCCCAGTGTCCTAGCCAATGGAAAGAAGCCATACTTGCTCCTATTCTTAAACCCAGCAAAACTCCCAACGATCCTAAATCTTACCGGCCATTTGCCCTCACCTCCCCCTTCTACAAAATAATGGAGCGCATGGTCAATAACAGACTTATCTAGAAGCAAAATTTGATCAGTAATCATCAGTCTGGTTTCTGGAAAAGGAGAAGCACCAAAGACCATATCATTCATGTTGAATCTAGCATAAACAAGGCTTTCGCCAACAGAGAAAGTACTTTGGCGGGATCGTGACTTTTTCACAAATCGGAAAATCCAGGTTAAACTAAATAACTCTTATTCTGAATCATGTACTGTTAAAAATGGCACACCCCAAGGTAGCGTTTTTACTCCAACATTGCTGTTAATGACATTTCTCAATGTATTAATGTTGACTGTTGTATTCTCTTTCGCCTGTACAAAACTCTTATCAAACCAATTCTGGAGTACGGATGTGAAACCTTCAACTCAGCGGCTTTAGAACACAAGCAAAAATTAGATAGTATACACTACCTAGCTCCAAGGATATGCTGTGGAGCACTGCATGGAACCTCGTTACAGAAACTGCAAGTAGAGTGTGGAGATCCTCCTCTTTATCTCAGCCGTAATTATTTTTGTAATCTATATAATATCAAACTCGATATGCATGCTTCTCATCCTAATAAATACGTCCAAATAGACTACTGGCTGAAACACTACTTTGCTAAAAAATGGAAAAATAATCCACGCCAAGCTCCATTTGAAGCCAGAACAGGTAAATTACATTTTAATACCTTCCCATTACACAATCCTTTTCTTTACTGGCATTATAATAAACCTGATATCTCCACAGAAATTCTGAACCATGCTAAACATATCATGGATATCAATGAAAAGGGTTCCATTGCTACGGAGATCATACACACTACTTGGGGAAACTCACTTCACATCTATACAGATGGTTTGTAGACGCGAATAATAACACTGTGGGATGTGGTATATGCATACCTCAACTTAATTATTCCAAGAACATCAGATTAAACAATGACGCCTCTATTTTTACAGTGGAACTCTTTGCCCTTTTACTGGCCCTTGAATGGATTGAAGACGTTAAGCCTATGGAATCCTTTATATTCACAGATTGTCTAAGTGCTATAAAAGCTATATCTCGGCCTATCCCAAGAAACAAACTAACTTGTGATATTTGGCATACAATTATTAATATTCAAAATCAGGCTAACAATGTTATTTTTGAATGGATACCAGGACACTGTGGAGTTAAAGGAAACACACAAGTTGACCAGATTGCTAAAAAGGGTACTAAAAAACTAGTATCGCCTATAAACTGCCCCTTTCTATAACAGAAGTTAAACATCAACTCAAAAGTTGCATCAAACAACAGTGGCAACGGGAATGGAATAATTCTGAAGCTTCTTTACTTAAAAAAATACAACCCATTGTTTCCCTTAACATGAACATGTGAAACCTCTCACGCTGGCAAGAAGTTTAGATTCACAGACTCCGGCTCGATATGTGTAAAAGCTAAATAGCTTCAATAAAAAATTGGTAAACACACGAACGGATTTGTGAAACGTGCAACATGTATGACAATGCTGAGCATTTTCTCATAAACTGTAACAAATATGTTAGTGCCAACGGAAAACTTAAACAATCATTACAATTAACTCCAGATCAAATGACACTTAAAAATGTTTTAAACTCAAAATATAATATTCCCCACTTGCTGAAATACATCAAGGCTACTAACAGTAACATCTAATATAAACATGCATGCTCATACATACATGTACATTTATCCATATTTGCCCATGCTTTCTGGTGTGATATATATGTCAAACGATTGGCTGAACAGAGTGCTACCTATCAACACCTGGAGTATGCAGCCTGCGAATGTACCGGCAGAGCACGGGCTCTTAAATTGCATGGGAGACGGCTGGCTTGAGGGACACAGTAACATCTCCATGTCTGGGGGATCGCTGACATCATTATCACCCTCATAACATCTTTCACTTCCCAGTCACTCTACTGATTGCCTTAGATGTTTTTCACATTTCATATGTACCTCTTCTCGTCTAAGCCTTGTCCAGTTTCTTTTTTTGCATGTATGCATGTATAATTATCTCTTTTTCATTTGGTTTCCTTCTATATCCTACAGTACATGCCTCCTTTTACAGAGTCATTTCTCAGTTCTTTGGTTTTCAGACTTTTCCTTTCTTTTCTTCTTATCCGTCATTGTCCTCAAAGTTCAAATCTGATGTCTTTACTGTGAGGAAGATTTCTTCGTAACTCAGCTACTGTATTTGAAGTTGGCTCAAAGGGCACAAAAGTAGGGACTGCAACGGTCTACTGCGCACATCATCTGCGCACGTACAGTTTTGTGTACAAAAGTTTAGTTTCGCATCTCCAAACCGGAACTATCCGGTTTAAACCGGTTCTTCCACACAGCACCATTCTCAAATCGCTTCGTTTTTCACACACGGCAAGCTGACAACTTCCGTCAGCACCTCGCCGAAGTTTTGGCGAACTTCGCCCGATTTTTCTTCGAAATACAGCCGTGAAAAGGAGGTTGGTTCTTCTACAAGTGATTTTGGAGCATTTCTGTCGTATATACAAGAAACTAGTGTCCATTTTTGAAATTTTAAGGTTATAAATACCCTTAATCATTTGGATTTGTATAAAAGACTGTGAGCGCATTTGACCGCCGAGCGAAATAAGTTAGCGTAACACGACGAGTGACCGCCATGGGACCAACGTGTTGCACGGTCTGTCAACAATCGTGTGTGCGCTTTGCTGTAGCCGCGTTGTTTCGTACAGCGCGCAACGCAGAGCTTTTTTCACGCACCTTTGCATTTCGTGTAACATCATTTTTGATGAAGATTTGTTTGGGGAAATGACTTTGAAACCAACATTTATCAGCTCTTACATCTATACATGAATATGTCAAT
>NW_019091655.1:31463-74686 GCF_001949145.1 Acanthaster planci
ATGGCAACCTTTTCCAATAATCTACCTTTTGAATTGTTATGAATCCTTAAAATTGGAAAGAGATGTTAATGTATTGGAATATAGTGAAAACAGGATGCGTTTAGCATTTTCATATCTGAAGACATGGAAGCTTCAATTTGTTTATTACATTGTTTACTACACTATAAATTAGTAAACAAATGCTGTCGTAAATAACTCATTAATCGTAATCCCAATTTTATTCCAATTTCAAGTCAGGGTGATTCATCAGTTTTTCATTGATATTATGAAGTTTGAACTGTAAAATTTGGGCTCATTACAACCAATAGAGGAAAAATGTAAATAGCCGCGTTTCCATGGCAACACTATTTGTAAACAACATTCCACACATAGATTTATGTGAACAACATCCACTGTGCATACTATTTTGTTGTTTCAAAAAAGAACAGCTGAAAATAAATGAGCAACAGAGATGTTGTCTGTGACTCAATTTGTTTATCATTTTGTTTACTGCTGTAAACACACAAAGTGTGGCACAACTTTAACCATGATTTCCATTAACCACTACCAGCCGGGGGTCTCTGAACTCGGACAAAGGAAACAGGACCCTGTAACAAAAGACCGTACTCCGAACAAAAGACCAGGCTGCTGGGCATGACTGGCATTTTTCACTCTCAAAAGTGGTGATAATCCAGCATTATTTTGAAACCCTACACCAGGGTTTGGGGTATTTAGAGCAAGCGGATTATCACCGGGGACAAAAGCTCTCCACCACCGCAGCCATGAGCCATACAGCACCGCTGCATGCTAATCTGGCCCCTATTGAAAAGAGGTCAGCAGTGCACTGAGCCAGGTTCGTGAACAAAAGACAGTTGTATAGTACCGCACAATCTGGGCTCAGTTTACAAGGNAAAAATCCCATTTCTGTCCCTACTCCAGGTTACGGTAGATGACTGTGACATCATGCCACGTCATGCTCAATAACTGTGGGGTTGATAATGTGAAGAGGCAGGGTTTTGAAGTTTTAGGGAAATTATGAGGGGAAACTGTGGGTGTTTTAACACATGACACATGATGGTGGAATCAAATTTGCATGGCTGGTTTATCAGTGAGAAAGTCACATTTTCTTACAATTAACAATTTGAAATTTCCAAAAACAGGGTCAGGGTAGTTCAGACAGCGTTGGCCGTGGTTGCCTTTGGGTTTTTTTTTGGGGGGGGAATGACCAGTTTTGCACAGATTAAAATGAGAACAACTTGGGGTCCCCAAATTCACAATCCCCCAACTTTTTACCCTCTGTCATCCATTATGTTCATTGACATAACCTAGGTAGGCCTACTTACTGAATAGTAAGCCACTATTCCGTGGGCCTTTCTGGGTCCGTCTTTTTGATGGTTCCATAAACTATGGCATTTGAAAAGTGCCCTGCAATCGTCAGGTGATCGTACCAGAGAAAACCTCCATTTGTGCTTTTTGAAGTAAATCTTCCCCTAAAGACCCTATAATAATAGCTAACCTATATGGAACTACCGGGCACGAGTGTATTTTGTAGCGTTTAACCTACATTTTCTATTGGCAAAATATTAGGTTTTTTCTACCATCCTTGCCTCTTCTCCCTCAACGATCTGCACACATCTTCATTCTTTGTGGCTGTACGTCAGGTGACAAATCAGGTGCAGCGTATTTGCTTAACAAACGTTTATGTTGCTTTGGATACCCATTCCTATAATTTTGACTTCTTATATTAAGATTATGTATAGAGACGTCAGGGAAATCTGTAGTCAGGGAACCACACTATAAAGTAATGCAGATGTGTGCGGATTGTCGAGGGATGAGAAGTGAGGATGGTAGAAAAACATCATGTTTTGCCTGGTAGTTCTATATAGGTTAGCTATTATTATGCAGTCTGTAGGTGAAGATTTGCTTCTAAAAGTGCAAATGGAGGTTTTCATCAGCTCGGTTTGGTTGCTACCCGCCATTTTCTGAAACTCCGGATGTCTGCACTGCCCCACACATGAACTTATGAGATAATTTCCTGCAGCCATGGCAGCCCCAAGATTTGATTTCAGTCTGAGTGACATCAACCTAAAATTCTTATAGTTCTCATACATTACAGATGAGTAGATGCAGAAGAAATGAGTCTAAGAAAAATTCATTGCATGGATCCTGTAATAAAATGTCTAGTGGCATTTCATGTTTACATGTCCAGGCTAACAGTAACAGGTGGGAGAAACATCTAATAAAAGTGAATATCAACACAGACTTTGCCAATTTCAGCTTTATTCTTTGTATTTTGGAAGTCATGTATAATATTTCGGTGTGACTTAGGTCAGCTGTGTGAACTCAAAGGCCGCCTTTAGAATTACAAAAGTAAACCAACTTCACCTTTCCTGGTTTGTTTTATGTGGACAGGTGCAACCACGAGTTGTTACAAATCATCAGTGGCCGGTCAGCAGTGAAAGCGCCAGTAAGTGACATTTTCTTGACTCTGAGTCTTTGTGAAGTCTGGGAACTAGAGTTGCCACAAGATCTTTATGAGCTGCTAGTAGAGTCACATGTTCTTCAAATACACTGTGGCAGAGACAGTCACTTGTCATAGTTTGTCCTCGTCTACTTCAGTGGCTATTACCTTCAGTGTTTGTGACCAGAAAGCTGATCTGGCTGTACCAGTGGCTTTTACTTGGGGAATAAAAAGTGTGAGGGGGTGGTTTCAACTGTGACGGTGGGGATGATATAGCCTTCAACTTGGTCCACTATTGTCCCTAGGCCAGTGGCGTTCTCTGGGGAAGGGGGCAAGAGGGAAACTAAGAGTTGCCATCTGGAAGAGGGGGACAGTTACCCCCTTGTCTCCCTTTGCTACTTAGCCAGGTGCTTCGGGGAGGGGGGGGAGGAGGGAAGGAAACAAGAAGGAATGCAAGGGTTCCTAAGGGAGAGGGGAGCAAATGTTCTCCCCCCCAGCCCCACTAGGAATGCCACTGCCCCAGCCCCATATTACCTTCACCTTGTCCATGTCATATCACAGTATCGTAGACTAGTCCCCGCCCAACAGTCCAAACCCCAAAGCAGAGACCACCAGCCACACTACTTGTATTCAGTGGTACCTGTGCCACTCTTACCCATACAGTTGATAACAGTGGACTGTAGTGGGAATGTCAGTGAACTGGTACGTACAGTACATTGTATAGGCACACTTTAATTTTTATCCATGCCAGAGTTTGTCAGAGTAAGTTTACGTCAAATCCGTTCACTTGAAGTTCGTTTCTTCATACCATTTCCTAAAATGATAATTTTAGGATGTAAAGATATTGGTTTTGAGCAAAACACGTGTGACTGTCCCAAATCCATGTAAATTAATGCACCGAGTCCATGGACTCTACTCGTACAACTTTCTGCACAGCAGCAGATTGTGTCCTTTCAGTAGAAGCCTAGATACTTCAGGTGGGAAAAACATTGCAAAGAATTTGAGACAGAGCTATAACAAAACAATTGTTGACTGCTGAGATGTGGAACATGACGTTTTAACACCCTTGGGCACGTACAGTATAGCACCCTTGGCTTCGTCTCAGGTGCTATGAGTCCCAAGGGTATTAAAATATCCCACACCAGAGCAGTCAATAATTCCAAAATAAGTATTACAAGTAATTAGTATTAAGTACTATACCCTTCATAGTCTTTACCGTGTTCACTCGTTTCTTTCACCGTTTGATTTGCCCGTGTGACTGCATAGAATCTTATAGCAGAGGAGCTCTCCGTCCATGAAGCTTTATTGCTGCATGGTCTACAGCACTACAAGCAGCATAGGTAAGGCAGTGGTGAACTTGTACTCAAATATCTTGGGTTTTTTTTTCTAAATCAAAACAAATTGTTTGGGTTATCTTGGAGTAGTTTGGATATGACAGAACCACACTTGAACTCACACAGTAATGTTTATTTCATCACAAAACTCTTTGATACTGCATTAAATCTTTGTTCACTTGGAATCACCAAGTCATGGAAGCAATCAGTGCTCTCGCCAGATTTGTACAATGTCTGTCCTTATTCATTTATTTGGAATTCATTATCTGCTCCAAGCAGGAATGAGAGAGCATGTTTTACACACAGCAATGACAGTCTTTTAGTGGGAACTAGTTGAGTGAGTGCAGGTTTGTGTGCATGTGACTTGGGATGCCAAGGACGTGTGACCAATTCCTGTTTGAACGCATGGTCTTTATGAGCCTGGTCGAAAAACACTGCACTAGCCTGTGTCTTCTTCAGCCATGAGGGCGCACTTCAACTTACGGTGGAATAAGTCAACGACCCGTAATGATAGAGAGTTAAGGGCCATCCCAGGAGGGTTTGTGGTTAAAAACAATTGAGAAATGAACAAATTTGCTTTTTTGTGATCTTGGAATGAAGATCCTGTTGCTTTTTCTCATTGCAGTAAGGAGTCAGAGACCAAGTTGAAGAATGACAAGAACGTCAGCCGCCTTGAGCTGCAATTCCTTCTACAGCTCAGCCAGTTCCTGGTAAGCAACAATGATCAATTGCGGCCTTCTGTAGAAATCTGACTGAAATGTGAAGAAAACTATTCTTAATTATTTCGGTCCTACAATACGTGCTCTACAGGACTTTGTTGGCCAAGCACATCGATTTGTGTGGTTTTGTAATGTCATCGCTATTAGATTTGAAATCAAATCTTTAATTGGCTAGGTGTAGTCCACCTTCCTCGCGGTGCAGTTTGGCGAGCAATTTAATAAGACGCGGGAACAGTTAGTGTAACCTCGCTCCCCAATACGCGTGTCTGACAGTGCCCAATTACCGACAAGCCCTTTTGTGCACAACATATGGGGCTTGCTACCAAAATTGGACGGAGCACTCTGATTGGCTAAGAATCCCGATAATATGAATATGTATTTCAGGGTCAGTTTAATTGGTCAGTTGAACGCTTATTAACAACAACCACAGTCTCGTTCATTGAAGAAGGTGTTTATATTATCCTAAAAAGATGATTTGCCATAAAAGCATTAATTCTCTCACCAGAAAAAGATAGTTAATAGATTTGTTCTTGAATAGTTATGTATACTTTGTCTCTAAGCATCGTATTAAAAGGGATATTAATGCAAGATATGAAAGAAAGTGGCACTAATCAATTGTAAACATCCCTATAAATAAATGGATAAGTCTGTTCCCTAGCGTGAGCTACTATTGGCGCTCTACATGGAAATATATGAATCATGCAGTTCAGTTGTTGCAAACATGAATATCTATCCAGAATCAGGTTGATCAAGTTGTTAGGCAGGCACAGGGATTGTGGGCCGATGTGTGCCGAAACCCAGTACAGAACAGCCCACGAGCAAGGGCAGAATCTGTGTGGCATGCTGGATGGATTGCGGGCAACAGTGAACGGACTCCACACTAATTGTAAAAGGACACAGCGTACGGACGACAAACACGACCGACCAATGACTTGATTTCAAGTCGACATCGCTATCCACTGTGCATGCAGATGCTGTAGATATCTCACTGGCCACCTGTTGATGCAAAAACACATTGAGAGTCATTGTTTTCCGTCCATAAGAGCAGGCAAATGAACATGCTTTGTCTTGAAGCTTTTATCATAAAGATTCATAACAAAGAGATGAAAATAGTATGGCTCCTAACCAGCACCCACTGAACAAAGATATTGATAGATGCAAAGAACCGTCAACACAGGGTTGGGTAGAGTGCCAATACAGTGCTCCAGAGGTCGCAGGTTCAAAAACCATTTTAGTCAATTTTTTGGGTGCAGTCAGTTATTTTGGGGGGGGGGTTTGTTCATAAAATGAACATGTAAGCATTTAGTCAGTTTTCTTTGTTCGATAAAAAATGTTATCATATTGAGAAAATTTGGGTTCTAGTCGAAATGATTTCCAATGAGTATAACCAGAAAGGGGGGGGTCAGTTCTTATTCATACATTTAAGGGGGGTAATATATTGCTCGTTAAATGTTCCTAAGTAATTTCATTTGTGGCAGTTCTGATAATGATGCTTTGCCGTGCACTTGCCCTTTTCTGCCGACGAGGACCGAATTGATTTCACACTTACGTGTACCAAGTGGGTAAGAGTACCCCATGGTAAAATACGCAACACTGTTGTTCCACCTGCAGGATCTGGATGCAGTGCAGAGCAAGGAACTCTTTGAGGCCTACATCCTGAATGCCTTCAGGGGGACGGGAACGCAGCTGCAGGTGAGCCACACAGCTGGCAGCCATGGCCATTGGCTCTGTGTCAGAAATGTAGAGGGCGCTGTTTAACGCTTACTTGTGAAGATCAAGTACAGCCCAGCAAGGGGCCCATTGGGAACCCATGGCTGCAAGGAACCTGTGCAAATTACTGAGCAAATCTTGTAACAGGATACAGTATTTTTAACAGTGCAATTTATGCAGAATCACAGGATGAGTCTATTGACTTGAGGGGAGCGGAAGCGATTATCAGTGACAGCAGTTGTGAACTTTTGACAGGACGATTACAACTTTGTCACAGTTTTTATTGTTTCTTCATTTCTTGTAGTCGATATTGAAGGACGAACGAAGTGTTCAGGCTTTACTTCAGAAGGTAATGACAGAAATCAACTCTTTATGTGGACATATTCATGTTGGCAAGAGTCTGTGAGTGAAATTTCCAGTAATTTAGAAATGTATTACAACATGCAAAGTGAGTGGTGAACTTATCAATAGATTGTAATTGTAACAACCTTTTGGGCCAGAAATGTGTAGTATGTGCCAGCCATTGCTATTAAAAACTTTTGGTTGGTTTTATGTGTCCAAAATTTTACAATTTTTTATGATTGTTTCAGGAACTTTTAATTGAGTTATTAATTAATCAGTAATTGAGATTCTTTTCATTCTTGAGAAAATTGCTCAGACAATGTCCGACTTTGGTTTTTGGTTATCAATGAATGATAAATAATTTAAATTTTATCAATTGTTGATTTTTCAATGATTTGTCAGGGGTAGTTGATTATTGATCGCTCTTTCAGAGATTTAAATTAATAATAAATGGACGATCATTGATCATTGGGTGATTTATCATAGGGTATTGGTTTGTGATGATTAGTGATTGATCGCTGTTTCCTAATTGATTGATTGATTATCAATCGATTTGATAGGTATGGGAGTATTACCACACAGAACGCATGATGCTCCTTCATTGCCTCAAACATCTACTCAGCTTCCACAGAGACACAGAACATCCATTCCAGGTAACCATGACATTTAGACAGAACTTCTACGCCTTTCAGTATGGGTATTCAGAGGGTACCAAGCCATGATCAAAATTGACAGTTGATGAAACAGGTAGTAGATATTTTGGCATTTCAAATGATCTTTTCCATTTTAATTAACCTAACCCTCCGGGTAGTTTGGCCAGAGGCCCTCCCAAACATCATGGCATTGACTTTTGCCACAGTTTAGAGCTAGCCATTAGTGTAACAGGATCCGACTGGTCAGCTGTCCCTTAGGGTCCCAAGCCTGCCAGCCACCACAGGATCCAACAACAAATGTACTATGAAACAAGCTCACATTGTCCTAGAATAAGGATAGTATCTTGATGGGCCGAAAGTGTGTAATTTGACACCTGCTAGTTTTACTATTTTTATACCACCGCTTCAAAAAGACTATACCATGCCGTGTCTTTCTGAAAAAGAACTGTACCCGTAGCAACCAAAGAACTATACCCGTAGCAACCAAAGAACTATATCCATAGCAACGAAAGCATAGGCGTGTATTTTGGTTCATAGCGGACAACATTGGATAATGAATGTATTCAAACGTTACTGTTCTGCTTGGAATTCTTGAATTAAAAGATGATGAATGTAAATTCCAATTTGGTGTTTCAGTAGTGATTTTTAGCTTAAATTTTGCAGAATCTGTTGGGAGGTGTTATAAAACAAATACTGACTGCTTTATCTCGCGGTACAGTAAAACTGTCCTCCCTTGGTGATCCATGGAGCATTCTATTTTCCCCCGGCTTTGCCTCGGGGAAATGGAATACTCCATGGATCACCTTGGGAGGTTAGTTTTACTATATCACTCAATGCAGTCAATATTTGTATACTGTTGCTTTGACGGCCCAATTCAATAAAACCCCACTTGTTAAATGTCGTGTCTGGCAACTTTAGTGTTAAACTCATATCAAAACATGGAGTCCGGCCTACTTTGGTGACCAGCATTAGACGGCATTACTGTGGTGGCACCATGTGTGTGGACTGCGCATTATATGGCTCCTCAACCAAAACAGTGTGAAGTTTTACAAGGCACCCCCTAGTAATGGCGTCTTCAGGGATCGGTCTGCAGATAATGTAATATTTTTCTTTCTCTTTGTTAATTGCAGGAACAGTATTTGGAGTGCGTTTTAAAGCTGCAAAAGGGAAAGGTGTGTGATATGTTACTGCAGCAGTATGAGACCAGCTTCAACTCACCGGCGCCCAGCAGGCACAAGAGGGGACCCCTAATGGTTTGTAACAAGTTGAAGCCCAGTGACCTTTGACCTGGATCCAATTTAGCCGGGAATTTTGCTTGGCAAATACATGCATAGAGCCGGCTATTGTTTATAGCACTGAACTCCACTAAAACATATCCACAAACATGTTTTTACTAAAGATCATGAATACATTCCAAGTTTATCAAAGGAAATCATGCTTGTGCATGGCACGTGCACACAGACCGTAGACTTTAACAGGAATTGGTTGTGCGTTCCCTGCCTTGCCCGCACCAAGCACGCTATAAACACAGGTGCTGGCGTGACATACATAGTGTGGACATCTGCACTAAAGAAGTCCACATAATGTAGGGTATGATGGCATCGTGTGGACTCGCACACGTCCACACAATGTTTCCCCCTCTCTGAAAAACAGTTTCAGAGGCATTTTGGGGTCAAGGTTATTGGTGGCAAAATGAACAAGGAACAGTCCAGGAAATCATCATCATCAAAATCCAGCTCGAAGGAGTTATCCTAGTGGGAGAAAAAGGAGCATTTTCCTCAAGTTTCCTTAACCACTGAAGAACAAAGGAATGTCCACACTTTGTACATAAAACAGATATGCATGTTCGCACACGATGAGTTTCCACCAAATGACCATCGTTGCTGTATAAAAGCATGCCATCTCTTGTTTGCTCACAGAGCGGATTTGTTCTTTCGTAAAAGATGAAATACATGCGCTGGTTGTGGTTTTGGTCATTGTGTAGTACAAGGCAGTCACATGCCTGCACACTGTGGTTGATTGAACCTGATATAAAACCTGCTTTCCTACTGGTTCATTCTGATGTTCTTTGCATGATAGCTTTATTGTCATTGGTTGACTTTATACATTCTGCTTCCCTATTGGTCCATATGTGTACAGAGTGAGAGGCACAGCATCCGATGGTGTCTCCAGGGTCTTACAGAACAGGTCAGTGAAGTAATGGGGTTGTTTTTGTATCTATTGTCACAGTTTTTTCACTTAAGAAAATTTCAGCCCTTTGAGTGCAACTTTTTGTCAGTCGGATTTGCTTACGCCCTCCACATGGCCTTCATCACGTCACCAGCAAAGAATCCAAATGGACTGAGATAATGATTAGGCTGGTTTGATTACTCAACCCTACAATAAACCTAAGATGTCCAAAGGCAAACATTCAAGTGATTTAAAAGGCATATTAAGGCAAGAAAGACAGCTGACCGTGATTTCACAAGGCCATGAGGAATAGCTTGCTCAGCTGGGCGGAGAGACTGGATTTGCCTTCCACAGGCCAATATTGAAAAATTGACAGAGTTTGCTAAGCTGACCATCCATTCCAGTGGGATTAGTATGGCTACACGAAAAACATTTGTCTGAATATTTGAATGTCATATGTATCAGAAAATCTATCAATTGCAGGAAGCAAGCACAAGTATAAAACTTTGCAGCTGAGTTTATAGAAAAAGGGTACATTCGTTTAGAGATTTATAGAGCTGGTTTAAGTCCTAATCTTGTCAAATTTTTGGTTCACTCATGAATTACAAAAAGAAATCCGTAAAATAATACCCAGAAAGTTTGTATCCTTTTGCCAAGACTCACTGACGTGCCGTTTGTTTTCCAACACAGTGTGAGCTACTGGAGATAATTCTGTTGTACGTCCGAGACCAGGACGATCCATCAGGATATCTTCTTAATTTGGCACAGCTTTTCCAGGTATCGGTGTTTTGTTGAAATATAAGAGACCAATCTCAGTTGAAGATAACTTACTCTCAGGAAGCCCCTTGCCATGTTGTACTTGAGATCTTTACTGACATCTTTCCAAGATCTTGACAACTCCATAAGTAACGGAATGTCGACAGGGCTGAGATTTCTCAGGGTTCCTCCTAATTTCAGGATTTTTCAAATAACTTCTTTTAAACTCTGGAAAATCCTTTGTTTATCAGTAAGGCTTTTTATGTATAAAAGTTGATAAAGACCACAAGAAATGGATATTTGGGGAACCTTTAGGTAAGCACAAATGTATGCCTTAGACCCTACGTTGCCGTGGGCCCTCAAAATCTTTGGTGATTATTTCGTGGAAAGTTTATATTCAGTCTCACCCCGGTCAGATTCAAGTCAAATCCAATATGCATGAAGAAATACTGTCTGTATTACTTTGATTTCAAACGTGGAAAGCAGTTTCAATTGTTGAACACCAGGAGATAGAGTTAAAAATCAGTATCTGGGAACAGAAAATTGTTCTTAGAGTGATATCAACAACTCACTGAGATTTTCACCATTAACCACTTCGCGCCGGGATTAGTTATCAATGTTGATGATGCTGGGCTGGGATAATTATCATGTTTTCTCTCTTCAAAATTCTTCAAAAATTCATCATTTCATTTAACGGCCGTTTATACCCACATGAAGTAAACTTTAGGCACTACTTTAGTTTGACAGGTGACCTTCATTGAGGCCCGAGTGTTTCAGCCAGGCCCACAGCCTTGTAAACAGAGCCCAGATTGTGCAATGTTATATAACTTTCTTTTGTTCATGAACCTGACTCAGTGCACTGCTGACCTCTTTTCAATAGGGGCTAGATTAGCGTGCAGCTGTACTGTGTGGCTCAGCGCTGCGATGGTGGAGTGCTTTTGTCCCCGATGGTAATCCGCTCGCTCTCAACACCCCAAACCTTGGTATACTGTTTCAAAACAAGGCTACATTATCTCCACTTTTGAGAGTGAAAAATGTTGGTAATGCCCAGCAGCCTGGTCTTTTGTTCGGAGTACGGTCTTTTATTACAGGGCCCTGTTCCCTTTGTCTGAGTTCAGAGACCCCGGCCATGAATATAGGGCCTATGGCTCCGCTACTGGAGCCCCCGGCAGCAAGTGGTTAAGAAGGGTTTCAGCTCAAAGTCAAATGTTTGCACTATTAAAGATACTTGAATCGAACAGTAGTTGGAGGGCTCAACATTTTAATCTGGTGTCTTTACAGACTCCACTGACAAATGTCCCGTGGTCCTTTAAATGTTCCACTGTATCCAAAACATTGCCTATCCCAACTCATGCTGAGCACTCGGTTGGCAGGCGTACCGCACATCATTGTTGGAATTTGTCAATGTTTTAAGTAGATCCTGTGATATTGACAAACCATCAGGAGGGTTATTCTTTTTTGTGAGCAGCGATATCTTTTGGTTGTACTTTCCTGTTCGCTTGTCTTTGGTGGTTTTTCAGAATGTTTTCTCTATATTTCAGCACCGTGTGCAGACCTGCCAACTGAATTTCAATGCTTCGTCAGGTAATCTGCTTTGTACGATGGTTCTGGCTGTAAAATGGTTTTCTCACTTGATTATTGGTTGGCAGGTCTGCCCATAACAGTGTTTATTGTTGGTATTGTACTTTCCTGTGCCCCTGTCCCCCCTTGGCAGTTTTTCGAAATATCTTTTGTACATCTTAGGAACCTATCACCATGACTGTCAGTGTGGAGAGATACTTGCCAGTCAGTGAAGGAGAATGGTGCTCCTTTCCTGCTCAGAGAGCCAAATGGAGGTCGATGGTGTATGGCATAGTGTCCACCAGGTTTTGGGGGGTTCATAATAATCCCAAGAATTCCCGTAGATCACCCTCAGAGATCACTCAGGCTTGTTTTGGGGGTGTGTTTTTTTTCTGCCGATGGATGACAGCACAATGATTGAGGTGTCCAGTGTTTCCAAGTAGAAAGCTTCAACTTCTTACAGTCTCAAATTCAGCCAGCTGTTCAGTGCTGGAGTTTTTCCTCAACGATTTTGAAATTTTTTTTTCAGAAACAAGCTTTTGGGACACGTCAGCCTTACAGATACCTGCTGGATGCGGAGGAGCTGGCCCACCGGTTGACAGCACGCATCAGGTAAGTGCGCTGTCAGCATCCGATGGGATGTGACCAGAGTCTGGCTGCTTGAAGCTGCTGCTCACTGCGTTAATCCTCAAAGAGCTGAGTTATTGTGGACCATCTTACAACTGGGGGTGGAAAATTCTCCCCCTCCCTCCCGTAATAAATCAGCCGGCCCATACCCGGATTTTTAAAATCTTCGCATGCATTTGGAGACGGTCCTTTTTGAATAACTGTGAAGTTTCAGCTTAATCTGACATGTGGTTTTGTTGTTTCCGTCATTTGTTTAAGGCTACGCGCTTGCCAGCCCATGTGTATTGAGCACTATGGTGGAAAAAGTATACCTTTTTGCTGACCTGTCTCAGAAAAAAAGGGTACTTTTTGAGAACAGTATGTTCAATTTTCACAAAAGTGTTGTCAAAATGGCCACAAAAAGTTATGGGAAAAATTCCTAAAGACTCAGCTTTTGAAAAAAATGCACTGCTTCAATATCAGAAAAACTGTTGGGGGGGTTAAATTCTGGTCCACTCCCCCTTAGGGTTAATAGGGTCACTGACTCGTGACCTGAGATACCTCGGCTTGTCTTAGGCGAAGGCAGCAGCACTGCATTCAGTATTAGGTGGTAAGCAAGCCTTCTAAGCTTATGAATGGCAAAAGCTTTGAGAAAAACGGAGCCAGCACTCGGTGCTCGATCGGAGCTATGATGACAACCCGCACATGGCACAAGAAGTGACCATTATATCATGCAGTCAAGAATTCAGTTTATCTAAACAATGAGCCTCACAGTCAAGTTTCTTCACAAGGTACGGCTGTCAAACTGTTGCCCACGGGAATGGTCACTGATCTCTGGAAAATCGTATGGGCACATGGTCCCTTGCTGTTTTCTCTGATTGGACCTTGCAGCGTGAAATAAAAGCCGTGTTGAGGGTAGCAACATAACGTTGCTCACTCCAGGCGTGTTTCACAGCCTAAACTAGAATATGATTTTGTGTACAAAAGGGCCAAATCAAAAACATGCTCTTCCCTCTCTTAAAGGTTACAGCCCATCATTTGTAGTTATCAAAAAGTAACTGATGAAATGATTGCTGAAAAGCATACTTGGTTCGAAGATGGCCATAGGACATAACTACCTGTGAAATTTTTCTTCCGGCAAGCTGTCATTTTGAAGAAAACAATGAAAGGTCATTTCCAATGATGTGTCCAAAGACGCATTTGAGGAAAGTTACCACTAGAAGCATTAGCAAGCATTGACGCAACACACGCATGAATGGTTACTGTAATTCATTACTTCAGTGCATGACGTTGCATATCTTCATATGAGTGAACGTGAAAATGTGTCCCACATGCTGAATCCAGGCGTGTTTCACAACATGACTCGTCAACTTCTCAACTGAAATCAAAATCCGACAAGACTGTTTTTCTCAGAATATTCAGTATGCATTGAACCGAAACTTCATCAGGTTTGTTCTGACGCTCCCTCCTTTAAATTTCAGTAATTTTGTTGCCTCAAAGAAACGTAATGCACAAATGACAGATGATGGACCGTACCTTTAAGCAAAGTATTTCCAAATCATTTGCCTACATGTTTCATTCTCGTTTTTGCTTGTCATTTTTGCCGTAGCTTTCTGTGTGGTATGCTACTAGTTGAGTCCATGAACCTGGATGCACTGATTGGCCTACCAGATTCGGACAAGTAAGTAACAACCTCCCTTGCCAACTTGCCACATTTTTGGACCTCTGCAAGAGCTGGACTGGTACCAAGGTGTACCCTAATTCACTATTCCAGAACTTTACTGCACATTCTTTGTACTTCCATTTTTGAGGCGCATCATGCCTCATATGAATTAAAAGAAACTGGACTCTACTATCCTAAATCCTACAGAATCCTCCAAAACATTCTGGTGTATTTTAGAAGGTTCTGTGAGGATTTGGGTAAAACCAGCATGCTTGGAATCAAGCATTCTACCAGAGGTTTCATACTTTTGTTGTATACCGTAGTGCACAAAGCACATTGACTTCAAACGGTATTTCTTGCCATGGTTATGGGCATGACAAAATGTAGTTCATCCACCTGTTGGAATGATTCAAGCTTCAATTTGTGTTTGATGTTAATCCCTATGGGCCCCGAGCTGGACCAAGAGAGGGTGCAATTTTCCTAGCAACGGAAGCTCCTTGGGTGGTAACTGCGCACCACTGGTTCACGAATGACTATGAAACACAAGCGCTGCAGTAGCATCGCTACCAACAAAATGGACACTCCCCCAAAACAACCAACTTGGCTCTTTTCAACCAATGAGGGGGTGCTTCTGCGCATGGCCGATTACCACTGCAACAATATCAGCAAAGAGTCAATTATGCCGACATAACTCCCCTGAAAAACGTGGCCTATTTTACACTCACTGCAACCTTTCCAATCCAACTTCACTCTGTGCTGTGACTGAAGTCAGACACAATTACCTGGTGGGAACTTGCTGCTGTCATTTTCTGTAGAGCATCTTGAAGTCAGCTTTTTGTTCGTACATTCACAAGTTTGGTGTTTAGATAAGATACAGATGAAATGATGGGCTGGGTGTTTGCTTTCTTTCCTAGACCACCCAGTCACCGTCTTGTGTCAGACCAAAAGCTAGCTGGGGTAAGTAAACTTTACTTACGCTGAAATCAGTAATGATGATTGTGAAATGAGACTGCTGGTCAGTACCAAAGCATGATGTGCAAATGACAATGAGTAAATTTAGATTGGTGGTCAGTCAAGAATCTCAGCATTTTTTAAATATTAGTTTTTTTAACTGTGTGGACTCATCTGCCTCCATTTTAAGTCTTAACAAATTTTCTTGCTTTTCAATGGGCCCCGAGCTGACCAAGTGAGGGTGCGATATTCCTGGCGATGGAGGCTCCCTTGGCTGTAACTGCGCACTGCTGGTTCGTGAATGAATATGAAATGCAAGCATTTCGGTCACATCGCTACCAACAAAAATGAACACTCCCCACCAACATGGCTCTTTCTAGCTGATGGACGGGGGGTGCGTGCTCCCGGTCAAGGCAGATACAATCCAAATACAAATGTTTTACGGGGATTTCTGTTTTCTTGCTTGATTCACATCAACCCCCCCAAAATTCCTAAACTTATTAAAGAACTGATGATTGTGAATGGCCTTTAAGGTACCCCAAGCCCAACTTTGTGGGCAACACATTTTGTAATTGTGAGCCAAAGAAAATTTGAATTTTCACCAAAATGAGAGCTGAGAGCAAACAAACATTTTGAAGAGTTTCCCAGAGTTGCATATCGGAAAAATCAAACTAAAGGAATAAGCTACCACACTGCCTAAACCTCACAATATATACAGTGATGCCTATTGAATTGTATCCATGGGTGTGCTTGTAGGGGTGCGGTCCAATGTAATTTATTTTCGGTTTCAAATTGACTGAAATACGTGTATCAGCTGTACTTGATAGAACTTGGTTTGTGGATGGATAGCCAATTTTAGCTTCCTGAGGTATTGGAAGTTGACAAAATAGTTCTGGAGGTAAAGCTGCCACGCGTTTAAACCGGCTAGGGCTGAGAATAACACCGACCAAAACTCACAATCTCGAACAACCACTGTGTAAAACATGTTGTGTGGACCCAGTTTGGAACTTTATGGCATCATTCAACACAATTGTGCTGTTCGTTGACTAATCCAGTCTTAAAGTAGTATATCTCTTGTCAACTTTTTGCAGGAGCTGACCTCCATCTTCCAGAATCTCGGCACCCAGCCGTCCCACGGCCCAGTCTTCCTGGCCTGGCTGGCCCTCCACTGCACCCTCTGGCCCGAGGGGGACATGGCCGGGGTGCGCAGGCTGGGCCAGCAGGCCGTACAGCTGCAGGTGTTCCGCTACATCTCAGGTCAACTGGTCAACCTCGCCGGGGAGAAGAAGGAGGTAAGTCACGCCTTCCTTTAACCGTACCATTGAGAGAGTGTCAAATTTGGAACAGGTCGTTCGAGAACAATGCACGCTTATGATTTGGTGTAAAGCGGCGCTGCTGGGCAAACCTTGCATACGCGTTTTGCTGTTCCCAAAAGACCTCAGACTTGCTTCATTTTGGACTGATGCTGTTGGAATATTGCATTTTTAGCATTTGCCATTTGCAAGGGGAGTGATTGGTTGGATGAACTGTTTGCAGATTTATTTGAACAGAAATGAGGGTAAAAACTGCAATGCTGGAGAAAACAGGAAAACTGGTGCCCTTGGTGTGGCTGGTTCCCTCTCAGCTACAGTGCAAGTCCAAGCCGATGATATCGTTTGCATGTGGCGGACATGCTGATTTACAGTTTTTCATTGTCAATTTACTTTCCTGTTTCTGGGACCTTGATGAAAAAGGGCCGTCTGAGATGTTGCGTGGAATTCTGTGAAAGAACTGGGATTTAAAATGTTGTAATAAATAAAGGTAGAGAGTGTGTGCCGATAAAGGATCAAGTTTGCTGTGATGACAGAGGCCAAGCTTTTGTGACCAACTGCACATAACATGGATGTCACTGCGCGTTGTCTCTTTCCTCTTCTAATAGCATGTCACAACAACCAGTACAGGTCACTCTCATTAGCATAAACATGTCAAGATGAAATGCCAGTGAACTGTACAGAAATTATCTGTCCCAGCCATTTTGTAGATTTTCTTTCAGGGAAACATTTGAAGGAGGAGCATGTACAATATTGCCACATTTCATTGGTCACAAGCTGGAGTTTGGTTTGGGGTGTATTCTTTTTTGGGGGGTTGTTTGTCTTGTCTGTTTTTTTTTTTTAATTGAATCCTTGAAGAACCAGTTCTTTCCTGCGGATTTGTAAACATCTGCCTGAAATGATACTCTTGGCAAATAGTTGAGCACTTCTTATCAACCAGTACATGTACTTTATTGGCATTCGGCGAACTGTAACAAAGGTATGTGTTTAGTAAATTCCTTGGTTTTAGTCAATACAAGCCTTCCATTGATTCAGTGTGATGTTGCCTTGGTTCTTTTTTTCATATTCATTTCAATAGAAACTCATATACATATACCTTGTTTGATCGGAATCTGTGGGCTTCAACAGATCTTTTGCCCACATGAAGTTTGAATTTATGAATGCAGATTTCTTGAAAACAAAACTTAAAACTTAAAAAGTATTTCTGGGTGATGTAATTAGTTCACAAGTTACTCTGTCATGTTTTAACTTTACTTCAAAAGGATAAGCACATTGCACTAAATGCAGTCTAACATTCAAAAGAATTTCATAAGACAGAATAACTTTCAGCCAATCTCGGTGGCTCTTTTTATTTATTTATTTATTTTTTTGGGTCAAGTGGTCCTCTCGACCTTGAAGCAGTTGTCATTAAATTCACACAGCAACCAATATTTAAACACGTTTTTCGAGATTTAAACAAATGCATCCTGTTTTTCCTAAAGCTAGCCTTTATGGTGAATTCTCAAAATATTTGGAGTCATTTTCATTCATTTCTAAAATTCCTCACAAGTCCAATCACAACTTATTAACTGAACATAATGGTCACAACCACCCAAACCACTGCAGCATAGAAACAAGACGTGTTTATGCAACACATTTTCAACACAACTACATGTGTGATGTGTTGTCAAAATACCAAGAGCCCAACTTCACCAAAAGTTGTGCCTTTACTATAAAAGAAAAAATACCTACATTTCAACACTCTGCTTAGAATATTGTGGTGTTGTTCACAGGGTAATCCCAGAAATTAGGGTTCCAAAAGTGTGTGACATTTTTGTGTCTCTGTTACATCTGACTTTTGTTATTTGACATGGAAATATCGCCGGAATTGATTTCATTCTATTACTATTTGTTTGGCAGGTAATTTGCATTAATGCATCACTCTTGGAAATTAGAAAATGTGCCCTGAACATGCAAAATCATGTCAGATGTGACAGGGACGCACAAAAAAATGGACTCCTAATTTCTGGAATTACCCTACTGCACAATTTTTTTATGCATTTCACTCATTTAAAAAACTTCCAAACAGTACAGCATTAAAAAAAACAGCTATACCATCTTACACAATGCAATCTACACAGCTACACAGCAGTCAGTTTTGAACACACATTTCAATGTCTGGATACATCCAATTTTTCCTAATGTCAATTCCCATGTTGAATTCTTGTAAAGTGTTCACAGATAGTTGCATGATTTCATTGGAATCCACTTACAACGGCAATCAAAGTTTTGAACAAAATATTCAACATTTAATCAAAGATAATTCAGGAATGCGACCCCCTATGTCCTAACAAAATGACTGTTGTCTTATTCAAAACTTTTCTGCAGTCTCTGTTGTAAAGCCATCATTTTTGTACCAATTTTTCTTCTTGTTTTTCATTTTCCACAAAGGCCATAAATTTTGTACACTAACTTTTCAGAGGGGCACAAGGATCATATTTGGACGCCATACATATACCTTTTGATGAATCTGCTTTGAAAGGATTTTGTGTTTTGCCACTTTCTTGTAGTCTGATTTTCCTGACCATACCATTGTGCATTTTTCCCAAATCTTTAAAAATAATTTTAAGATCACTTGATGCAAATAGGAATGTTTATTTAACACCCCTGGCACTTTCACTTGAATGTTCTGAAATCTTTCAAAGGCAAAGTACTTTCTTTGTAGCCTGTGGCTCTAGCTTCATCGACCCTGCAAGTCCTCCTGAGTAAATTAAAGTGTTGAGAGCAACAGAGTATAAGAATCGGAGAGGGGTCAACAGGGTTCCTTTGACCAGGGAGAGTAATGGAATTTTGTTCATAAGCTTCAGTTCTGAAGAGTCATGCAAACGTGCACATATCACAGCAAAAGTTTATGGAAGTATGCACAAGTACAGGAATGGCATATTATAATCGCTGACCGTGTTTTAAACATGTAAGAGGTACACACTTCTCAGGTGAAAGTGTGTAAAAGATTGTAAGTAACTCTCAGGGTGAATAGGCCTTCGTACATGTACATGTATATTCCACTTTTAGTTGTAGTTTTTCGTAGTAGGGTAGAATCGTTGGTTTTGAGTGTGACCCAGCCCTTCCTACGGCTTGCGGATTCTGGGGGCATTCTTCACATGATCCAACAATTTGCTGAAGAACTTTGAGTCCCCATCATCATCTGGTTTCCTCTGCAGCTGAACGTTTGGCCTGTCATCAGGCATCAGGAGAGTATGGATCCCGGTGGCCTCATAAGCCAGGGTCATGATGGTGTGCTCTGGGCTCTGACTCAGGTAACTCCTGATGGCTTCTGCTGGGTCTTTGCTACCATCCAACCTCCCAAACATCTGCTTGGTGCACACCACGCACACTATCCGGCTGCTCCTCATCAGAGTTGGCAGCGTGGACTTGCCTGGTTTACACTTCTAGACAGTGAAAGTAACCAGACAGGACACCCTTGTCAACATTATGATTGTCCAAGTGTTTTGTGCTGGCCTGTGTCCCAGTTGACATCCTTATGGTTATTCTTAGTATCAGACTTGTGCCAAGATAAGCAACAGCAGTGTCTGTGAAGTATGCACGGATATGATTGTTACGTGTATACCGGGCATTCTTTCTTTGCCAACTTGTGCGAATTCAGTTGAAAATGAGGTACTCTTTTATACATAAAATATACTTGATGTCTGGCTTCATTGGATCCTAATGGCGTGGGCCCGTTAATACAACCAATATCCAGCAGATTTTGCGCTCACAGGCATTTCTAAGGACCACTTTTAACAAAAGACCTCTCTCAGAGGACAATATTAATTCCTGTCCAGTTTTTATGTGTTTCTGCGGTAACTGCCTGATTGTAGTACTGCTATAAGAACTTACACATGTATATGGTGAGTTGAACACACTGGAACCTTTTTTTAGTGTTCACACAGTTTCTTACAATATGGTGTTGCTTCAGCACTTCGTTGTGCAAACTATGTGACTTTGAAAAGCCAAAAATATTTGTAGTTTCTGGTCTGGAGTTAATTCCACAAATAGTGTTGTGAGGCATTTTTTCCTCCCTCGAAAGATATATGTGTGATGTATGTACGTGTGAAGAGATTTGCATTCTGAAAAACAAGCCAACGATGTGCTTTCCTTTGTGTCTATGTACATCGCATTTTTTTAGAAGCGTTTCAGATGAAATGACAACTTTCTTTGTGCCTGGTTCTCAGATGTTCTTTGCAACACTGGTAAAAACGTGAACATGATACACGGTTAAATTTTTTGCAGACTATGTGGATGCCTAAACTAGAGAGGCCACATGAGCGTCTTAATGGTTCTTGTGATCTCGCAGTAGCGAGGATTCCACCCATCAACTTTGGCAGTGCTTGGGCTTGCATGTATACTGAAAAAACAACTTTAGGTTTCTGTTTTCTCCAGTGAGTGGGTCTGCAGTGGTTCACACTTTGTAAGTTTTCAGGTCAGCTGATTAATTACTTACATGTACTGCTGAAAAGAAGTTCTCCGCTTCTAACTTTTTGACCATCTTATTCACCCAGGATTTAACATTTTCCTCGTTATCACAGATCCAGAGAATGTCATGTTTCCACACTTTAAAAGGGCCGTCGCACACACCTATCGATAGAAACGTCATTATAAAGAAAGGCAAACAGGAGTGTTTCTGTCCCAGGGAGCTTTGACATTGATTTACAATAGCGATGCAAAGTAACAAATTTATTCAAGTTAAGGTTTACGCATGTTGGCGACAAGCTGGTAGTGTGTCGACGGAGCTGACTCACCCAGTCCGCTCTGAGTGGGAACAGAAGAGGGCGTGCTTTTAAATGAAATTAGCAGTCCTTTGGTACTAACTCACTACATAGGTGTGCAAGGCTTTGCATGTTTACGCGGAGCATGCTGAGTATGCAAAACAAATTTTTTCTGGAATGCGTGGCCTTCACGTGCACGCTGAGTGCGAGCTAGTCTTGCCCCAAGACTGGTTTTACTGTTTTGACTGGTGCGCCATGCAGGCGACATGCCCTGGTGTGCATGCGAACCATAAGGGTGCCTGTCTCCGCAATGTGCAGTTGTTGGCAATGCGCATGTGCAATTTTTCACGGTAACTTGAGCGCATGAGATATGCTCAAAATTTTTCAGGTAAGCCTTGCGGATTTTACAAGACTGGTTTTCTGGCAGTTTGTCTCTTGTGAATGTAGCACTCTCTAGTGGTAGTGTTATTCAGCTGTGCTTGTCCGTGCTGTCGCCTGCACAGTGCATTGGCCAAAAGAATAAAAACAGTCTTGTGGTAAGACCAAACGCGAGCAAAAACCAGACTGGAAAACTTCATACCCGTCTGCCTTCCTTTCGCTGGTTAGAGCGCACTTCAATTCAGGGCAGATACAAAAGGCATTTGAAGCCATGCCTTCTGCATGTGCATGTACATTGGAGTCTGGTCATTTGAACAGCCATTCTCATGATTTCAGTTCCATCACTCTGCTACTAGTAACGACGAAATCTGCCTAGCCCTGTGTCAGGCCATGTCCAAATTATTTCGGCTTTTGCTTGAAATTAGCCATGAATCTACAATGCCATCGGCAGCATCTGCTTGTAAGCCACGGCCAAACAATTCAGAAATCTATGCATTCAGTAGCACAGTCATTGGATTAAAGTATGTGACTTTAGCATTACTCTATTAACTCGTCCTTTGCCGGTGATGATGAATGAACCAGTGAGAATTTTGGCTCTCAGTCATGAATATGTATGAGATATGATAATGACATTTGATGTGAACTGTGCTGTGTAACACTTCAATGGCCTCATACATTTGCTGATTAAATGCCTAGGATGTGATTGTCAGTGCAACAGTTGGTACTTGTCATCTTATATTCTTCCTCCTAATTTTTGTGGTTGGATCGAATAATGCACTAACCTCCAAGTCTGGGAAGGCAGCATCGGTTCTCCTCGGCACGCAGCATGCCTTCCTGTTTGGCAAGTAGCTGCATGCACCACTCAATATCGTCTCTGTCAGTGAGTCTGTTGGCATATAGGCAGAGGTCACGCAGTCTCTTGAGTTTCTTCACCTGTGGAAGAAGTTAGAGCCCCTTGGTCACTCGGCTAGCTGTTGCAAGTGTGGGTGCGGTGCACTTTGGGTAAAGATTTGTATAGTTCCGTTCAACACATCACCTGGGACAATTTTGACTGGTGGTGAACAATCTTGAAGTACTTTAAATATTAAAACTTCAAATATTGGGATATCACTTAACTTTTTATTGATAATTTTTTTTCAACCTGAATTTTCAATAAAGGTGACAACACAGTCTCTCACACTCTCTTAAAACCAGTTACTTAAAACCAAATACTACAGGATGACACATTCTTGTTCATATCACATCTTGAGAAACTCACGTGACTTTCCTGGCTTCAAATGTGAAATGCCACTCACCTCCTGGAAGGGGAATGTGTGGATCATGTTCTGGGCAAAACAGGCCGTTTCTAGAGACTGCAGCTCTCCAACAGTTTTAGGAATTGCCGTCAGTCGGTTAGATTGCATGTTGAGACTTTGCAACGTCTGAAAAAGTGCCACAGGACAAAATGATTAACAGACAAAATTTTTGGTACCTGGAGTTGCATGGCTGATCAGATTTCCACTACTGGTACATTATTAGCCTTGGCAAAGGAGGACTTTTTTTGGCTCAGTTTAAAAAAAAAAGGCCCCTTTATGTTCATTTTTCAATGCAACCTAAATGTGGCAGTAAGATACAAGTTGTCTCACTGCATTGTGTTGAAAATTCTATAGTCTCGTTTGGTAACATTTCATCAACAATCTGCCAGTCAATACGATTGAATGTTCGGATGTTCGATCAAATTGAAGTCGAATATTCAAATAGTGAATTCTTTGACTTGACTCAGCCCTAGACCTCTCCCTCCATGAAGGCCCTCTCACTTTGTATCAGTTCCCACTGAGTTCTTACTACAATGTACATGTACAAGATCTCACCACGATTGGCCACGCTCTTCTGATTTTCTTGAGGATTTAGTAGGATTGTATTTGAGTGTGATGGGGATTTCATGTCTCTACCTTGTTTAATGATTAACATGGACTTGTCCTAGATTCTTAAATTTACATGCATTTAAGAACATGAAATTGTAAAAGGTCTCTGAAATATATATTTCATTTGCCCAATCGATGTATCTGAAGTACCGGTACACTGTTATGTCCTGCAGAGAGGTCAATCCCCTTTCACCCTCTCCCCGAGTCCCTTACCCCCATTGCTTTTTAGGGATTAAGGAAAAACTTCATACCTTCATTTTACTTATACTTTCAGGAATCTGTCTAATGGCATTGTTGGAAAGCTTCAATATTCTCAACCTTGGAAGGTCACAGAGTTTCTCTGGAAATGCCTCCAGCTTGTTGTTATCCAGATAGATTTCTTCGAGGGTTGTCAGTTGGCTGATGTCTTTACCTGAATAATATTGCATCCAAATTCATAAACACCTGAGACAGTTTTCCTGTTGGTCGAGAGCCTAGTGGCTAGTCTTACATGGTTGGTAAAGCACTGGCTGGCTGCTTTCAAAAACTTTTCCCAATCTCCACTTACACTGAAACCCATGCACAGTTGGAAATTAGACTCAGTCATGCAGAACTTTTCACTATCACAGGATTTTCTTAAAGCCAACCTCAAGAGCTTCACTATGTAATTTTTTAAATTTTACCTTCGAGTTAAAATTGAAGAGTTTAAATTCCCCCCATGCTACCTACAATGTACGGAGAAGAGTGCAGACAAATAAAAATCTTGATTGCACTGCTTACCTATTTGGTCTTGTGTGACCTGGTTGTTCTTCATGGTCAGTACCGCCAGATTTTTCAGCTCAAAAATCACAGGCGGAATATGCCGAAAAGAGTTGAAGCCCAGGTTCAGGATTTTCAGGTTTTTCAGCTGGTTGAAGTCGACAGGCAGCTCGTCCAAGTCGTTGTAGGTCAGGTACAGTCTGGTGAGGTCTCTCATCTCCAGAATCTCCGGCGGAAGTCGACAAAGATTACAAGACGACAAGGACAAAGTCTCTGAAGATTTTACGCCCTGCCATAGAGCACAAAGATGGAAAGATGAGTGCTAAATCCCCCTTCTGCAACACTTGGAAGAGAGTGTAAAAAATCACGAGTTACCTCAGATGCCAATATATCCCATTCTTGCCGTCTTGTTCGTTGTTCCACCTCATCTTTCGGTAGGTCAGTAGTTACAAAGAAACCTTTGCATGCACTGTCACTATCTGATGCTGCCATCATGCCTACCTCCTCAGGCAATGCAATGCAGAATATCTGACTGCCGTCCTTGCGTCATCGACTTTTATGTGCTCACTGGCTGAAAATTTCATAGCACAGACATTCAAACATTTTCCCCCAAAAGTTCTTAGCAGTACCCCATTTATCGCTAATACAAAATTCATTTGTGTGACTGCAGTCTGCCTAGCAACCATTTATAAAAGTGACAACAGTTCACCATCGCACACACGTATGCTTTTTGAATTGTTTGGCAGATTAGAAAGGGAATGTCGAGATACCCAAAGAAAATGTTCTGTGGGGCTGATTTGGGGAAATCCCTGTTCTCCTAGCAATAATTTCAAAGTCATTCACCTTTATGAAACAGAACAATAATTGAACAATAACGGTACCGCCCGCCGAGTTTTTCAAAATGGACGTAAGAGTCTTTTCATGCCAGTGTAGTTGGCCTCCCACATCACCTTACTCACATTAGCCGGGAAAAAAAAAATGGAAAAAAAAAACAAACCCTGAATAGTTTTGGAGAAAATAAATCATTCTTTTGGGTTTCATTTTTGGGGACACCCTGCATACGATCCTGTACTATTTAAGGTCCTGGAAAATACCACGTACATGTGCATGTACCAGTGGAGATACATGTAACTTGTCTTCTTTTGTTTCCTGGGTTCTGTAAAACTCTAGTTGTTTGAATCCTTTGAATCCTACCTTGCTTTCAGCAGACCAACTGAAGCTGCAGCTTTTGTCATGTGACACCACCTTCTGGGTGCTGTCTTCAAAGGCCAGTATCTTAGGACACCTCCAATTAAATTGAATATTGCCTGGTTTATCGGCAGGAACCTGTTCTACATGTAGGTAAAATTTCATAGTGATGTCGCGATGAGGCCATCATGTCTGAGTTACATGTAATACCACTTTAGAGTCATTTCACGTAAATATCAGACATTTATCCTTGGTCAAAAATCATATGTTTTCATACTTTGTATGATGACAGGACTTTTGGTGTAATTAAACAAAATAGACTTTTCCAATCAATATCAAGCTGTTACCGTACAGCATTTTTGCCCTTCTGTGAGCAAATTACTCATTTGAGGCAAAGTTTTGTTGGAGTTGCAGTGGTGGAAATAAACAATGTAGCCCAAAATGTTTGATGATGGTTGATGATCGTTCTCTCAAATAAACATTTGCGAACAAGTCAAATATGAATTTAAAAATTAAAGGCTCTACATGAATGCCTGTTTTATCAGAACATAAGGCTTTTCCGCTTTTTGTGGTTTGAAAAAAATGCCTTTGTTCATTTTAGATATATGTATTTTAATTTCACACGTTTTCCATTTAAAACACACTTCAGAGCTATGGTACACATCAGCAAAGGAAAAACAACTTACTTGCAATGAGATATAGGAATCAATTTTTAAAATGAAAAAGAGAATCTTGCAACTTCTTTAGGCTGGAAAAAAGCAAGATGGAATGGCTCAGAATCAAGCCCTGCAACCCAGCATTCTAGCCACTCTACCACCAGCTAAACAAAATCTTGTCACTGCAACCGCATCAGATTGATTACATTGTTGAAGAAGTGTAGGGGTTTACAGCATCTTTTAATTATTGATTCAGACTGAAAAGAGACCCAAAATGCATTTTTCTGTTTTGTGAAAGATGACCATATTGGAGGCAATACTGGCACAGCGGGTTACGATTGCCCAAGATTTCCTCACCACAACATTGGCCCTAATCACAACTGAAAGGAAAATATTCTGAGACCCCCCGTAAGTTGACGTTTTAAGGGGCAAATGTGAGGTAAAAATGTCAATTTTGTGTGTTCTAAAAATAGACTTCAATGCAAGCTGCACAAAGAGCATGAGGGTGACACTTAAAGCAATAATTTGATGTCTCAAGTAGAGGCAAAGATGATACTTTAAAGTGACATCAGTAGATTTGTGAAATATTTTTGCATTTTTGGTTAGGTGGCCTTTTAAATATAAGCTTAAAAAACAGGTGAACTCCCTTTCCACCAAGATAACAGGATAACTTTTAGTAGGGGACACTTCCCAGGGATTCTGTTGACATGTCGCCTGGCAACTCTTCATAAAGGAATAAAAGTATGCTGCCGTAACTAATAGTGTTTGTGCATAGTATGCCGGACAGTGTGGTTATGTTGAAAACTTAGTAGGGGACACTCCCCAGGGATTCTGTTGACATGTTGCCTGGCAACTCTTCATAAAGGAATAAAAGTATGCCGCACTAATTATAGTACTTTCACCATGAAAGCCTTCAAGTCTTACACCTGTGAAGTTCATTTGGTTCATTATGTCATGCATATCAGCCTATGCTGCTTTGAGCGCATGTCACCGGGAAATGTTACTATTTTTAGCCAAGCTGCCCTCCAGAAATGGGTACTTTATGAGAGTAGGGTATGATACGATGTACACGTATGTTCAATTTGCATAAAATTAAGATAAAAATGACTGTAAAAATCAGTGTAATTACACCTGAAGGCTTGGCACAAAGAAAAAAAAATGTATTGTAACGATATCAGTGAAAATGTAAAGGGGATGGTGTTTGCCCCACCCCCAGCTATTAGGCATGTTACGGTAAATGAGGCCTCTCGGCAAGATTCACAATGCGCTGTATGGCATAAAATGTGGTTGGAGGTGCTGCAGTCATTTCAACACCCAGAAAGCTTTCACATGTGAATCAGCATACAGGCTGTAGTTTGAGTGTGAGCAATAGAAGAGTCCATGTTCTCACTAAGTTGTTTTTAACAACTGGTAACTCGCTTGTCGTTAAGATCGAGGTGAACCTAAAGTTCATGCATACCTAGATTTACCTCAAAGCATATTAAACGCTGATTCTATCACTGTGGTAGTAGGCAGATTTCAACCTTTCCAGGAATGCTCCGAGATGGGTTTGTCAACTCTTTCTAAGAGATTTAGGCTGAATTATACTCGGCAATAGGGATAGCCAGTGGAAGTCAGTTGGATTGTTAAGTGCAGAGTCCCGTGCAAAGCCAAATGCAAGAACTCCCAAATGTGATATGCTGTACATGTACGCATCTATTCAAAAGTCATGCAGTTTTTCCACAAGGATAAAATATTCAACTTATTCAATAAAAAAGAGTACCAGGTGTCCATAAACCTCATCTTGCGCTGTATTGACTCATGAAGCTGCATTGCACTGTATAAAACCTGTTGAAACTGACTGTAGGCAACTGTGAGAGGGTGGGCTTCTAGAAGGTACCGTACCAAAATAGGACTTCATCATATTTGGGAAATTATATTCACAAGTGCTGTATGCTCAGTGTGTTCTCAGAGTTACCAAAAAATCACAAGCTTGCTCATTGTGGATATACACATTATTGCAAGGGCAAAACCCATTATGAAATTGTCATTATCAAAGCCAAATTATTATCATTGACTTAATGAAGTTTTGAAATTAAAATAATTGAATACAGATTGAATGAAACCATACTACCGGTAAGCAGTATTTATGGGTATTATTATCAATTCACAAGTTACTTTGTCATGTTTTGTCAGTTTTACTTAATGATCCTGTTCAAAATCCAATCTAACTTCCAAAGTAATAGCATAAGACATTACTTTCTTTGAGCCAATTTGATCAGCTATTGTTTTGATAGTTGCAAGTGGTCCATTCTACCTAGAAACAGCTGTAATCAGTTTTTCACAGCAATCAATATTGATTATTGTACATGTACATTTTTCTTAAAACTAGCCTTTCTGCTTTGTTTGAAGCCATTCTCATTTATCAAAAAATTCCCAATAAAGCTCATCATTACCTCCATTGTTACTTGAATGCAATCATCCAAGTCACCACTGCACAAAAACAAAACGTGGTCATGAAACACATTTTAAACACAACTTTGATGTGTTGTCGGAAACTGCTAGCCCAACTTCATACCACTGTTAAATAAAACAGCAAAATGATGTGCTTACCCTAGCAGAAATCATCCTGCTGCCTTAGCGCTGTTTCTTGGTTGGGATGTTTGCATAAATACATGTATCTTTCCCTTCAGGATTAAGTTTCTTTTGCTGTGCTAACTGCTTAACTTGCTCCAAAATATAGACAGAGGCTCCGACATCAGAAAATCGGCTGCTGAGCAGTGTTATGAATTTGGGCCAAGGGCAGAGATTGAGATGAAGATACAACCAAAATACAATACTGGGTGTTTTCTGTCACACTGTGTTTTCTCTGTTCTTGTGATGTTTCTTTGTACAAAATGTGCCAAAATATATGCTGTGAAAGTTCCAGATTGATTTTGCCTGGAAGGGCCATGTACTGAAGGGGAAAATGGCTGAAATTTACCCCAAACTCTAACAGTCTAAGGATAATTTTTCTGTTACTTGTACAGCAGCACAAACTTCAACTTGTGCCAAGGAATATTCACTTCCAAACATTCTGCAATCACTGTAAACGGGAAATTTCTACATCGCAACATCCTGCTCAGAACAGTCCATTTTGACAACACAAAGTGTCTAAAGTGTTTGCTCTGCTAAACAACATGCACACCTAACATCCTATTAAGCATTTTCTTCATGAAACAGAACATGCAAGCAGCACAGCAAACCAGCTAAATTGTCTCACACAATTGTAGTCAATGCAAAAGTCAGTTTTTGTTTACAACATTCAAAGTCTAAGTACATCCAATTTTCTTAATGTCAATTCCTGTTTTAAATCCTTACAAAGTGTTCAGAGACAGTCACATGATGTAGACGTAATCCACTTACAACAGCAGTCAAACTGAATAAAATGTTCCAAATTTAAATGATCATATTTCAGAAATGTGAATCCCCATGTTGAAATCTAACAAAGCATTTGGAGTCCTGTTTGAAGCTTTTCTTCAGTCTCTGTTGAAAAGCCATTATTTTTGTTGTCATTTCTCTCCAAAAGGCCATAAATTGTTTATGCTTTTCATTTTGTTTTGCTTGGCACAATGATCCTTTTCAAGATCATAAATGTATCTTAAAATAGATCTGTTCAAAAGGATTTCGTATTTTGCCACTCTCTTGTCGTCAGATTTTCCTGACCACACAATAATGCGCAATTTTCAGAAATCTTTGAAAATCAACTGATGCAAACTTGAGGGGAATGTTTAACTGTAACTCCCCCGGCACTTTCACTTGAACCTTCTGAAATCTTTCACTGTGTGAAGTGCTTTCTTTTTTGCCAGGGTCCTGAAAATCCTCCTGATGTAAATTAAAGTAGAGCAACAGAGCATGAGAATCTTAGTCAGAGAGATGAGGACAGCAGGGTTCCTCTGACCTGGAAGAGTCACGGAATTATGTTTACAAGCTCAAGGTCTGAAAATTCATGCAAACAAAAGCAAAACTTTATGGAAGTACGCACAGGTACTGGAATGACACATAATAATCTGCTCATGTTGACCACGTTTGACCATGTACGATAAGAGGTACACACTGCCCAGGGGAATTTGTGTACAATTCTGATCAGACATAATTGTAAGTAACTTTGAGGGTGAATTGGCCTCCTTACATATTCCATTTTAGTAGTAGTTTTAGTAGAAGGCTTGAATCGTTGGTTTTGAATGCCACCCAGCTCTTTCTCAAGGCGTACGGATTCGAGGGGCATTCTTCACATGATCCAACAATTTGCAGAACAGCGCTTTGTCACCGTCATCATCTGAGGTCCGCTGCAAGTGGAAATTTGGCCTGCCATCAGGCATCAGGAGAGTGTGGATCCCGGTGGCCTCGTAAGCCACGGTCATGATGGTGTGCTCTGGGCTCTGACTCAGGTATCTCCTGATGGCGTCTGCCGGGTCTTCATCCCCCTCCAGCCTCTTAAACATCTGCTTGGTGCACACTACGCACACGATCCGGCTGTTCCTCATCAGAGTTGGCAGTGCAGACCTGTTTGGTTTGCACTTCTATACAGTGAGAATATCAAACCACAGCATATTCTTGTAAACATTAACAGTGTCAAAGTGCTCCACACTGTGACATTACCCCAGTAGGCT
Source organism: Acanthaster planci (assembly GCF_001949145.1). Next base: position 61,917 of record NW_019091655.1, read on the forward strand.
AAGGATGGGGGTAATTCTGTAAATAGGGGTTCAAAGTATGACATTGTTGGTGACTGTGTTATACATACTATCGTGAGATCTGATATAGTCGATTTCAAAATATAGTCATTCGTTTGGCAAAATTTGCATTACTTAATAACTCTTGGAAATTGAGGAACACATCCCAAACTCACAAAGCCATATGATGGGTTTGAGGGGACAAACACTTGAGCCCCTAATTTACAGAACTGCCCACATACACTTTCTTGTAGGGGCCAGTGGTCCGCTGAACACCATAGGAAAGCACACGTAAAAATGAGTGTGGCATCACCAGTACAGAGGTCTGTTGATATTTTTCAGTTTTCCACAGACATGTAGTTGTGGAAGAGGCATTCTTCTTGTGCTGTTTAATTTCTTCTACCCGTTATACCCCCTTTCCAGTCCTTAGCTTTGTACAAGTACAAGGCTTTTCTACTGGGGACTTTAGTCGCTTTAAAAGCTTGCGTGTTTTCCAAAATTGGCTTTAAGAAAGATCAGGCATTTTTTGCAAGCCATTGTTTTATGACATGTACATGTAGGTTAGATTTGATTCAGACCAGCATCAGATCCAGATCCGACCTGGATCAGACATTGATCAGACACAGATCAGACCCAGGGTGATGCTACTTCAGTCCTCGCTGTATGGAAATGCGTGGTCCTTTGACGTCATTAAAATGCATGTGGTCAAAGTTTAGTTGCTTGAAATTTGAGATTAAGGTACCTACTTTTGAAATGACGTGGTTGTCTTCGAGCCTCTCTGCCATATCGTGCACCCAGGCTACCACTTTCACATCGTTGTCACGGATCCACAGAATGTCCTGCTGCCACACTTTGAAAGGGCCATCACACACCCCTGTGCACAAATAGTTCTTTTGTGAAGTCTGGTGCACACTTGGCACAAACAGGAATACAGGAACACAGTTTGGGAACATAAGATCAAATGATTGTACTGTACTGTGAATTCTCAAAGGTTTTAAACACTTAAGCTAGAGTAAATTTTGATGTGTAAAGTTTCGTGTAGTCAAAATTGCTTTGCTTTTCCATTCACTTGAAGTACAAACCGGCCTTAGGAGAGGAAAAAGCCTCTGTGCTTCTGTGTTTGAAAACTTTGATATATTGATGTAGGTGTTGAATGACAGGTCCATTTTGTAGCACTCAAATGGCTTGAATTTAGCTACAAATACTTGTAATGCTAATAATAATTTGTTTATTATCTGGAAATATTTAACAGTACTTTTAATCTAATTCAACCTGAAACTACTAATTATTCCCAGATACATATACATATAAATTGCAAGTACGGTCGGAAATAAATCACAATGCTAAAACATGGGACTGTGCACATGTGTACACACATGTACATGTACATGCATTACAATGGGCAGTAAAGCACAGATATAAACAATGCCGACTGCTAGAAGCATGGATAATGGGCACTAATCCTGTGGGTGGGGGTATATATCCCCCCTACTTTTTAGGTGGAGGACGGATGATTGAATCATCCCCTCCCCCCACTTTTTGTGGTGAGCAAAAATTTGAAGCGCATTGTAAAGAATTTTTCAGACTTCCAACAACTAAAATGCATTCTGTGTCACTCAAAAAGGGAAAATGATTTAAAAAGCCATAAATCTGCCACATGGAATACCTATTAAAGGTGTACATGTACATTGATATCATGACCATTGACCTCTAAAGAGTTATATTACATGTATGTCATTCCCCTCCCCTGCTTTTCAGATTTTAATGTTATCCCCTCCCCACCTTTCTCTATCCCCCATCCTCCAATTTCTGGCACAAATCAACACCACTGATAGTATTCTGTTGGCAGATATGTTTATATCCAGTCTTAGCCAAATCAATTGTGTCTGTGACCTAGACAAGCCCGTGGGTGCCCAGAATTGTCCATCAGGACACTAGGAATATGGCATTGTATCTTCTACATCTACATTTGACCTTTTATGTTTGTGACAACATGCATGTTCAGTGTATACGTATCAATAAATGTGCACAAAGTTGAGAAAGTGCTGTGGATCCATGTACGACGTGGGTGGTGCTTTGGCCACATCCCCCCACCACCAGCTGAATGAATACGTGTAGACTCTTTTCATGAGTTGGCCATTTTGAATTGACAGTGAGGTTTACCTTTTATTTTTGGAGCCTAAGCATAAATATAATAGTGATGGAAAAAAGGTTTGTCACAGATTAATTTCATTTATGATGATGAATAATTTAAAAATTTGGGATTGACTAAATCTGAATGTTTTAAGCAGTGTTTAAAAAATGAAAGTGATGAACATGTCTGGCACCACCCCATTTGACAGATTACATTCAACAAGATCGATTCAGGGAGCATGATAAAAAATGGCTTCCTTTCGAATAAGGTCTGTTGATTGACTTTAGAAATAACTGACTCACCTCCAAGCCTGGGAAGGTAGCATCGATTCTCCTCAGCACGCAGCATTCCCTCCTGTTTGGCGAGTAGGTGCATGCACTGCTCAATTTTGTCTCTGTCTTTGAGTCTGTTGGCATACAGGCAGAGGTCACGGAGTCTCTTGAGTTTCTCCACCTGTGGAAGAAGTTGAGAGTTCCCTGTGGTAACCCTGACCACTGTTGCAGGTATGGGGATGGGGCAGTGCACCTCTTGTTTGGATTTTTTATATACAGTAATAGTTTCAATTAACACATCATCCAGAAAAAAATGATTCCTATGAAGTTTGTAGGAGCATGTCATGCCCATAGAGTACAGTGTTAAATGCATACATGCAGGACGACATGTCCATCCTCATTTTCACATTTGTGATTGCCAAACTTAACTTTTCTGGCTTTATCTGGCCTGAGTAGGACCAAGAGTAGGTACAATTTTCCTAGCTACAGAGGCTCCTTTGGTGGGATCTGCATTTCGCTGGTCTACAAAGGATGAAATGCACATGCTACGGTCATGTCGCTACCAACAAAAGGAACATTCCCCACTGATGTCTCTTCTCACCAAAGAGGTGCTTCTTCTCAAGGCAGATGCAAATGGAATGCAACTTACCTTCTCAAACGGGAATGTGTGGATCATGTTCTGGGCAAAGCAAGCCATTTCTAGGGACTGTAGCTCTCCAACAGTTTTAGGAACCACCGTCAGTCGGTTAGATCGCATGTTGAGATATTGCAACTTCTAAAATGCCCCACAAAACAAAAGAGAAAGATTTATAAAGTAGTACCTAGATTTTTCAGTGCTGAACAGATTTCTGCCACATAGTTCTCACCCGAGAAAACACCTTTCAGGATAGGTAAACATAAATCAACCTATCGTACATGTACATGGTACATCTCGCTGCACATTGTATAATGCAACCCAGATGTGGCAATATAATACAGAAGTTTCACGGCATTGTGCTAAAAAGCCTTTTGTCTGCGTAGGTTGGTAATAGTTATTTTGCAGAAAAGTTGAAGTCATCTTGCACCAGAATTTTGTTTATTAATTTTATTTTTGCCTCACTTGAATGGAGCACCCTCCAGGACAAACGTGAAGCACACCGCCTGATCTGCTTCTACAAAATGCAACATGGAAATCTCAACGTAAATTGTCAAGCCCACACCAAGTCAAAATCTGCTTGGAGCAGACGAGGTCACTCAACTCAGTTTGTAATACCAGCCACAAACTCGGAAGTGTACAAAATTCATTCTTCCGTGTACAATCAAAGCATGGAATTGTCTCTACCATGTCTACCCTACATTAGTTACACAAACAGATGCAGTTAAATTTAAGACAGCTCCTTTTGGAAGGTTCATCATAAGTCCATCCTCCACCACCTCCTGTTAAAACTTCACAAGGAGTATTTTGGAGGAATTGCAACCAAGAATCAAGAAAAAAAGGTCCATAAAAGGCATTTCATTCCCCTCCCCCTCAAAAAAAAATTAAGTAAACATGAAATGTCCTCTAGTTTGTCCTGCAAAGAGCTCAACCTCCTTTAATGCCCTCCCTAAATCCTACACCCTGAATAGTTTTTCAAGGAGTGAGGTAAAATGTTGTACCTTCATTTTGCTGATTCTGTCTGGAATCTTGCAAATGGCATTATTGGAAAGCTGCAGGATTCTCAACCTTGGAAGGTCACAGAGTTTCTCTGGAAATGCCTCCAGCTTGTTGTTGTCCAGGTAGATTTCTTCCAGGTTTGTCAACCGGCTGATACCTTTGCCTGAGTATGTCATTCAAAATCCACAAAATCCTCTCCAGAATAAAACAAATGTCATGGTCCTTTATTTATTTTTATCCGTTCTACGCAAGGTGGTGTTGGTTTGAAGTTTCAATTTTTAATTACATTTAGTCAAAAAAAGGGGACTTAGTTCAGATTTCGGGGAGTGTGTGCCCTTTAAAAGTTGCAGAATTGATTGCTTGCTTTACAGACACGCATGTATAGATTTTTTTTTGCAAATGTGGGGTCATTGTATTGTCAATAGTCCATCATCAAGAGTTGGAAATTGGATAGAGCAAGCCTACTGAAAGGTTTTGTTGTCACAGAATCTTGTGCAATCCAACTTGAAAAAAAATTTACTTTGTAATCTGTCAAATCTTATAATGCTAATGCAGTAGAAGGCTAACAGATACAAAACCTGATAGTCCAGCTTACCTATTCGGTCATGTGTCACCCCATTGTTCTTCATGACCAGTACCACCAGATTTTTCAGCTCGAAAATCACAGGCGGAATATGCCGAAAAATGTTGAAGCCCAGATTCAGGATGGTCAGGTTTTTCAGCTTGAAGAAGACATCAGGCAGCTCGCCCAAGTCATTGTAGGTCAGGTACAGTCTGCTGAGCTCTGTCATATGTAGAACCTCACGTGGTAGTTGCTTAAGGTCGCAGTTAGATAGGGACAACGTTTTGGAAGAAATTTTGCCCTGTCATCAAAGGAAAAAAACCCACGAAAAAGCATCTTTAAGAACAAAATTCTCAGTCTTGTTTTCTTTATAGAACACAGGGAGGAAGGGGAGATGGGGAGAAGTCATTTGACGTGTTCAAGTGGAGCCAGTTTGTTTTGTTGAACATATATTTGAATGTTGACCTTCCATTTGATTTATTTTTGAAATGTTCGGCTGTACCAAATTCTCACAAAACAAAAAATAAAATATACATATTTTTACCAAAGTATGCAAATGGACACAAGAAGAGGTATTTTTGGCCCGTATTGGGGATGCATGTAGCTACCTTTATTAAATCTATTGGTAACATCTTTTAGAAAAATGATTTTGTAACAAAATGATAGATCAGATACTTTAATTTTTTTCCCTTCTTTGTTTTTATGACTTTTACCAGCAAATCATTTTGAAAAGACCAAATATTTGATAAATGGTTGAGTATCTGCATGTCAAAATAATCAGCATAACCCTATGATGCATTGCCGTATGGGGAGACGAGAAGGGGGCAACTTTTTTTTTGGCAAAGAATACTCAATAGGTATCAAATAAAAGTAACTAATCCCCTAAGAAAACAACACCATAAAATAAAAGCCAGGATGTAAGGATCGCAAATAAGGTTTTTGGTATTGTTTTCTCCTCCAGCATCATGTTGAATGAGCCTGAAGCTGCATTTGCTTTTGAATTTTCCCCCGACACCAAAAGCTGGATACGGCATTGCTGTTAAGATGCATTACCTCAGACTGCAGTATGTCCCAGTTTTGGTCTTGTTTTCGTCGTTCTACCTCCCTGGGCTGGAGGTCAGTAGTTGCAAAGAAACCTTCATATGCGCTGTCGTCCGCTTTTACTCCTTGTGCTTGGTGATCATCTGCTGTCGCCATCCTGCGAACCTGTGCAAGAAGTGTTCTCAGTGTCAAGTATCAGTCAGTTCTGTGGTTTACTGCTTTTTACCACACTGGCTTGATCTTCAATAACACACACATTTAAATACCCTCCTGGAGAAAGACTAAATTCTAAGCCATTCCGAAGAAACAACAAAACTGTATTGACAGTTTACCCCTAGCAACCAATGAAAATGTTCTTACAATTCATGTAGAGGAGTTTGCTGTATCCTTTGTATGTGTGCTTGCGTTGTTACAGAGGAATTACAGCAGGTGCGCGTTGGATTAAACAATTAGTTCCTCAAGAGGTATTACAAAAAAGTTTGTAAAGGATATCATCTGTGCACTTCTCTCTCTCTCCTTCAAAAACAGGAAAAATGAAAAGTCTAACATTGATGAGGGGCTGATTTAGGGAAATCCCTGCATTTTGGGCAAGAGCTGAAAGCATTTCACGTCTTTGATGGGGGAGAGGAGGACTAATTAGGAACCAGACCACCTACTGAGGTTTTCAAATGGATTTACTATCATGATCTTTACAATGACACGTCGGCAAATGTTATCAAAGCGTGCTAGAGTGCATGCAACTCAGGTGGACCAACAGCACAGTTGTTTTGACATGGATGAGCAAAGACAGTGAAAGCACGAGCCCAGTGCATGTAGGCGTTAACAAACAGTTTATTAATACATGTTGTCCTGAGAAAAAAAGAAGTGAAATGCTCAAGATTGACTAGGGCTGAGCTGGGAAAATCCCTGCACCTCCAGTACTGATTGAAACCGAGTCACCTTTTGACAACATTCCAGGGGTGTGTTTGTGCACCGGTGACAAGAAAACATGTTTCTGCTTTAGTCCTTGGTTGGGCATTTTCACAACTTCAGTTATGCCTCTGTGATATCATTGTTCCAACCAAAATGAGAACCGAAGGTTGGTGTGAGCAAATTCAGCACCACTTTAATTGGCAGAAAGTTTGTAGACAATTTTAGTGGGTACTTTCTATCACAATCTGAAGAGGGAGCAGTGGCTGTAAAAAACTGTTGAATATTGAGGGGAAAATGACATTTGTCAACAAGTTTTGGGTTGCAACCTTGGACTTTGTCTCTCGAGTGATGCAATTGTTTCTGGGTCTGCATTTCTTTTGGCCAATATCAGTGTCAAAAGCCAAAGCCTCACCTGCTAATTGATTACTTCTGTGTCTAGCAGTATTTTCTATAAGGTGGCCCCATGCCAGAAAGATCATAATCAGTGCAAACTATAGGCCTGTTTGTTTCACACGGATCAGGATCTCCATCCATGGCACAAGGCTGGTTTACACCATCCATTGGGGGTTCTGGTGTCAGTGAACCAACCAACCAACCAATGTTGGATCACCAACTTGCGATCGGGATCCTCCTGGAACAAACAGACCCATTGGCCGGGTGTTAAGTTCCTAGGTTCTCGAGGACTCCGCTACTGATACTTATTACGTGTTTCAGTGGACAAGCTGACATAAGAAACTGTTGTTTTGATGCCGTCCTAAAGCCATTGTCATGTGACACCATCTTAAAGGTGCCGTCTTTACAGGCCAATATCTTAGGAATTACATATCCCAGGTAATAGAATGTTGCCATGTTATCAAGCTGGAACATGTTATATTCAAGATTCATACGTATGTTCTTGGATAACACCTCTTCATGCATTCTTTGTAGTGTGTAATTTCCTCAGAACTTCATATGGCAATCAGGTAAACTTGCAAAATCCCTCAAATTCTTGAAAACCAAATGGCCAAACCCTCCAACCCATTTCCAGGGTCCTAAAAATGTACCAGAGGATGCTTTTACTGGGATTCTGTTGACATGTTGCCTGGCAACTATTCATCAAGCAGTGAGAGCAAGCCACTGTCACTCACTGTTTTACAAAGGACGCTGTTCAGTTGTGGTTATGTTGACATGGTTGAGCTGAGATGCAGAAAGCAGACCAGAACATATTTTCACCCTTCTCTCTCCCTCAATAAGAAACAAAAAGGGAGGGGGGGACAGACCACCAATCACTGATTGGGACCAAACTGGGAAAATCCCTGCACTTCAACCACAAACTGAAAGCAAAGAACCATGAATGAAACCAAATTCTAGCAGAGGCAGAAAATTGCTAGGACAGCATGCTGAGATGTTCAATGTGGATATGGCTATGGATACTCAATGTAGGACGTGTATGTCAGGGTCATGAGCCATGAAGTGTAAGCCGCTAGTTGGCTGTTTCAGAGGCAGGCAGTACATTCACTGTCATGGTATGAAACCGCAGAGATGGTCCGGCCGGTTTTATTTTAAGTTCTTCATCCCCCTTTACTTTATGAAGTGTACACAAAGCCTTGCTGTTCAGGGAAGGAATATTTCAGGGTTCCAATTCTAGTTCAGTTTTTTATCTTTCCTTTTTTTTCCAAAAACTTTCAGTCAACAGTTTCTTAGTTTCTGGTACTTGCAACTTGATCACTTCTGCCTAATAATTTTTAAACAAGTTCTCTGCTTTGAAAAAAAGCAAAGCAGCTCTTTTCAGTTAGGCTGTGTGTTCCACTAAGTGGCCTTCAAGACAAATTAACCCTGAAAGAACTAATCATGTGGGAGGCCTATGGTATTGGGGGAGACAAGGCTGTACATCCCTTGTCCAAGGTGATAATGTCAGTTGGATGTGGCAGTTGTGTTGATAGTATTACCGTGTCAGCTGTCGTGCATTTCAGCCCATGTGCTTTTGAGTGCATGTCCTGTAGGAAAAGTGGAGGTTTTTTGACTGACCTGCCTTTGCAGAAATACACATTTTGAGAGAGCAATTTATGTCCAATTGGCATACACTTGATGTCAAAATGACCATGAAACATCGGTCTAACAACGTCTGAAGGCTTGGTACAATAGAAAAAGTGTACTGTGACTGTATCAGAGAAAGTTTACATGGGATGGAGTCTGCCCCTCCCTCAGCTATTAGGGCCTAAGAGTAAAATTCACAATACAGTGGATGATGCAAGACGCGGTAAAGGGGGCCAGTCACGTTAGCAGTGTCCCCCCCCCCAAGGTTACACATTTCTGTAGTCCTTTCAACGTTCAAGAACATTTCACACATGTGAATCAGCATGCAGGCTGTAGTTTGAGTGGTAACAAAAGTTGTCTCCTTTTTTAGTCAAAAATGGAACAAAATATACCAGTTTTACACCTTTAAATGAACAGAGGTTTAATTTGACCCCCCCCTCCCAAATCACTCTATGGTGTCAATCAAGTTCTTGCAGAGACCCCCGTGCAGATGCCCATGAAGATCAGATTGTTGTGTACTCAAGGTATGGCAAAAATGCAGAACTATCAGGAAAACTTGGTGAAGGTGACAGTGACTTACTGGCCCCCTTTGCTGCATTTTGTACCATATTCTCTGCTGTTTCCTATTTCCTATTTTAAGCATTTTATTCTTTCTATAAATTGGGGTTCAATTTTGACAATTTTTCCTTTTACCTCTTTCAAGTAGTTCAACTGTTTTTTATGGAAGAAAACTAAGACTACATTCACATATGTACAAGCGGAACTGATGTCAAAAACCCACAAAATTCTTTGCTTGAGCTAACACCCTTTGTGTTAGGTGTCCACTGCATAAGATGTGAATTGGACGAATTCTTCCTTGTATAAAATTGAAATCGGCCCAAAACACCCTACAGGCTGGTTCAAATCTGAACATGAAGTAAATTCGGCCTCACAAAACATCTGCAGTGAAGCCTGACTTTCAACTTTTGCGAGTTGGCAGCATGATCAAATATCCAATTTGACGTCATGGTTTTGTGCTTGTTTGTTTTTGGCCAGGTTTGATCTGGCTTTCACACTAACACTATGAGTAGATTTGAAAGAACAGAAACAGATGGCTCCACACCAGTGGAAATTGGTCACACTCTTTCCCGTCTCTTGTTATTTGCGATTTATTGAAAAAAAGGAAACTTTAAGAGACTTTAAAAAAGAAAGAAGAAATAAAAGTACATGTAGTGCCATATCCTTATGTACCAATTCCACTTTTAAGAGAGTCATTTTTGTGTAGGAATTATAATAAGTAAAGTGGTCAGTAGCAGCAAGACCAATTTCCACTGTAGTGTGGAAATGCCGAAAGGTACAATTAAAGAATTCTAAAAATAAAAAAAATGGAAAAAGAGGTCCTAATGAAAAACTGTAAGAGGGCAGTTTAGTACATTTCTGGTTCACATTGAGCATAAGAGTTGCGCAGAATTAAAACACATTTGATTTTGGATTTGCGTTGTTTCAGCAATGCATCTCAGCTCTGACGTCCTGAAAAATATTGCAATCTCCAAACGACACCAGATGAATATGGCTTATGGCACATGGGAAAACCTGGTGTGATGACACATATACAAAAGCATTTACATGCATTACTGCTAACACCTGAAAAGTTCATATATTATTTTATTTTGAGTATTTCACCCAAAAACGAGAATTCCATCATCCCAGAAGAGCAATAGATAACTCTGTGTTGCAGAAGGCCTAAACATCACAGAAGGCATAAACATGAGGATAGAAAAAAAGTCCTCAACTTGGCTTTTAACACATCTTCACAGATTGATTTGTGCCATATTTCATTGTCATTTGATAGCCAAGCAATTGTCACCTGCACTGTGTTGATAAACACACTAGCAGTCACACTGTCGGTGCGTGAAAAAGAGAAAAAAAAACTGAAAATACAATAAAATAACAGTATGTGCTGTGGCAGCCTGTCAAACCTTTCATGTTGATTGTACGTATACTAGTATCATCCGCTGATAAAAGCATTATTCATTATTTGTCAGAATATCATAAATTACAGATAGCTTCTTCTCAGAAAGGCAGTAAGTCAACCATATTAGAATAGAAAAGCAGTCAGTGCCACTGGCAATATAAATCCGGTGTCAGTGCGTAGATTAAACAAAAGTCCCAGGTCTAATTTACAGACAAAAATACAGAGATATCACGTAGCACAACCTTCCTCCTTCCTGATGAATGGACCAATCGCAGCTGGGATTTTTTAACCAATGATGACATCATCGCAGTTATAGCTGGGATGACTGTCAGCAACTTGCCGTTTTATGGTTGGATACCAGCAACAGGTCTTTGTCTAGTCAAGGAATATTGAAAAATGATGCAAGTTGAAGTGTGACATGCTCACTCGCTTGTATATTGTTGCCTTGTGACAACCTGGTGGGCGTGCAGCGCTCATTTTGCTTCGAGGTCCAAAACCTCTTTATTGGGCAGATTGAAAGCTTATTGGATTCTGTTCGAGACCTACAGAAGGGACTTTTTTTTCTGCAGGAACAAAGTACTCCTGTTTTGATCAACTTATTGAAAACTGTCCATTGCAGGTTTTTTCTTTAGCCAATTTTTTTGGGTGGGGACAGATCTTCCTGTCTATGTGAACATTGTAAAAAGATGGACAGCCTAGACAACTCGTCTGTTTGCCATGGGGAGGTGTGCACATCCTACAGTGAGCGGCAGGTTTTTGCTGCTATCTTTGGCATCATCTCTGTGGTGGGAACTGTTGACAATGCCTTGGTCATAGCCGCTGTGATCCTGTCCAGGAAACTCCGCAATGCTACAAACATGTTTGTGCTAAACCTGAGCATAGCTGACTTTTTGACATGCATCTATACCATCCCCATCAACGTCTTCGCTGTACTAAATGAGGATGACTGGCCCCTGCCTAACGCCCCCTGCAAACTCGCAGGCTTCTTGCTGGTACTCTGTTCCAGTTGCAGCCTGAACAACCTGGTCTGTATTGCCATCAACAGGTACGTCATGATCACCAAAAGCAAGTCAACCTATAAGAAGATGTTCCGTGGGCGACAAACCCTGGCAGGGATTATCCTGACATGGCTGGTACCCTTGGCTGGCACACTCTTCCCAGCTTGGAGTGGCATCATGGAAACAGGCTTTAATCCTGACTCGTCCCTGTGCACATGGGCCCCAGCTGGTCCCAAGCACGTTCATGCATATCCATTTATTCTCTTTGCTTTATCAGTGCCAATTCAGGTCTTCCTCATATTCTTGAGTTACATCAGCATCTTTTGTCATGTCCATTCCCACACCAAGCGAGTCCGACGCAACAGCAATCATCAGATACAAGTGACCAAGAATCTTGCTCTTGTTGTGTTTGTCTTCATGCTGTGTTACGTACCTTCAAGTGTACATCTGTTGTTTTCCATTCCTAACCATGTGTGGTTTTGGCACTTATCTTCTGCATTCCTATTGGCTAACAGTTGTGTGAATCCGTTCATCTATGCAGCCAAGCTCCCCAACTTCAGGGTCGTTTTTTGTTGCATAATCCACGGGAAATGGAAAGACATACCAGAGAAAATTTCATGCCGATTCTGCATGTGATCCCAGAAAAGTGCTAGAAAGTTTGACAACATTTCAAGAGCTTTTTGAATTCTGTGGATATGACAAGGGAGATGTCAAGTTGTTGGGCATCCAAGTTCAGATAATGTTTAAAGGATTTTATATTCCTTGAGTGTTGACACAAACAACTTGTCTGTATTACACATTCTGCATGTTAACCACTTCATGCCGGGGCATTTTTCAATGTTGATGATGCTGGGCCGGCATGACTGTCATTTTTTCCGTTTTCAAAATCCCTCAACAATTCATCATTTCATTTAACGGTTGTTTATAGCTGTACCAAATAATCTCTAGGCCCTACTCTAAGTTGACAGGTGGCCTTCATTGACGCCCGAGTATTTCAGCCAGGCCTGCAGCCTTGAGCCCAGAGCCCAGATTGTGCGGTGCTATCTAACTTTCTTTTGTTTTTGTGCACTGCTGACCGCTTTTCAATAGGGGCCAGATTAGCGTGCAGCGGTGCTGTGTGGCTCATCGCTGCGGTGGTGGAGCGCTTTTGTCCCCGGTGGTAATCCGCTTGCTCTCAATGCCCCAAACCCTGGTATACGGTTTCAAAATAACGCTGGATTATCACCACGTTTGAGAGTGAAAAATGCCGGT
>NW_019091655.1:74777-187808 GCF_001949145.1 Acanthaster planci
TCCTTTGGCCAAGTTTGGAGACCCCGGCCATGCATATAAACCATACGTCTCCGATTCCGGAGTTCCCGGCAGGAAGTGGTTAAGAAAGGAAACTGGGATTGGGGTTGAATTGGTTAGTCACTAATGAACGTTTTCCAGATGTTTGTACATAGTCTGAAAGCCCATTCTGTCCTTTCTTAGTGGATACCGACTAGATGATGTTTGAGTCTTGCTTGATTGATTAGAGACATTCTCACTAGGTGGTGTCAAACTTTGTTTTGTGCACAAGTGATGGGCTCTGCTGCCTGCTTTTGGGCTTATTTGAAGTGGGATTTGTGTTGAATCTCTTCCTACACTTGCACCTGAAAATAGACAAAATTTCACAAATTGAAGTTGCCGAATCAAACACCAGTGGCCTTCAACATGCCTCTGATTTCTGTCCCCTGGTAGCTTACTTCCTTGTGCCATTGCACACACTGCACCTCTGATCATGTCCATCTTCAGCTTCATCTTCTGTGATGATTCTGCCACACAGGTCTTTAGTGTCCTTCAGTGCAGCGTTATAAACATTTGTGGATAACCCAAAAGAAAAAATATTAAAGATCAAGATTAATCACGTTGTATTTCTTGTAGTTTTTCTGCTGTGCTTGTTTCATTTCTAGAAACACACACAGTTCCTTAGTCTGTTCAGAACAGCTCTTGCATGGTCATAAACCTCTGGTTTCTTCTTCTCTTCTAAATCTCATCGACTTTTTGCACAGCTTTTACAGTGCATTAAAATTGAAGGTTATCACTGAATGGTAATGGGAAAATTTGTGAAAAGATTTCCTGTTCACGATGGCATTTCAGAAAGCAGGAAAATGTTTTCCTCTTGTGTGAAAAGATGTGAAATATGTTCCCCACTGCTGTGAAAAGGCATGAATATATTTTTGCACTAGTTTGAAAACCTTTTGTGAAAAGGTGTGAAAATGTTTTCTCACTTTTGGGAAATTGTTTTCACATTTTTTGAAACTCTAATGATTAATGAATTCCCATGGAACAGAAAAAGCATGAAAACATTCCCATTCCCAGGTTCACTTTCAGTTGCAATGTACCGTTCATGAATGGCCAAATTTTGGTTAGTTTTGAAGGTCACCATTTTCATTAAATGTGGTCAAACAAAAGATCCCAGATTCTGGGCATTTGCAGAATACTGAGGTTGTCTGAAATCGTCAGATTAACATTTGCCCAACTATCATATTGTCTGTCATATGCATGTATTTACCGTAGGTGGCAATTTAGGCTTACTGTTACATGACTTTAATTATGTACAGCACACAAGCATGATGTATTTGTTATACAATATTGTGAGAAAACCTGTCCACAATGTACATGTATGCAGTCACATGCTATCAATCCAGTTCATGTATGTATTGACAGCAGAATACCATTGTTATTTGTGGTTTTGATCAAGGACTATGAGTAACAAGTTTTATGGCATTGCTAATCAAAGTTTCTGGGCTCCACTTGTTTCCGAAACAAACCGTCCCCTATTTCTGTCTTCTGCTGTTTTATTTGTTAGAAATCTGGAAGATAACTTGTGCAGTTTGGCTTTTATGTGTACTTCCATGCATTATTCACATACACTGATTTATTGGTTAATAATTTTGTAGACAGTGATCAAAGCTACATGTGTATTATCATTCAGAGCTTTAGAAATCCTAGATTTTTAAAAATTTGTGTGTTTAAAAAAAATTGATACTATTATGAACTTCAGTCATTTAGAACCCAAGCTACAAGTAAAAAGGAAACTCAAAACCCAAAAATCTTACAGTATGATTTATTCTTCTAACAGGCATGTATTACCATTACACCTTACATGGAGATTCTGTGTCTTGATTGGCTGAGAGCCAGTCACATGGCATTCACTATTTTAGCTATCTGGTTGTGTACGGCCAAAAAACTATACCTGTAGCAACCACAGCACTGTATGCATTACCACCAGCATTAAAAGGAAATGCATTCCGGTGTGCATGTTGCGCACTACATGCTTTCCAAAGAGCTAATGCTGCAGAGCTGGATTCAAAGATTTGGTGAAGGGGTATTTTGGAAAAGTGTTTTTAAATTTCTAACAACAAATACATGTACATTTATCTTATTCAGTAGTCATATTTTATATGTAGTTACATGTAGATCAGATTAATCAGTTATCGCTTTTAATAACCTAAACACTCCTGAATCACCTAAATTTGATGTGATTTTGTGCATACATCCTAGGGAGTAGGACTTGAATCAAGCAGAATCTGTGGGAGAACTGTTACAAAACAAATATTGACTGCTTAATACTATGATGTAGTGACACTAGTCCCCTTCAGTGATCCGTGGAGCCTTTCTATTTTCTGTTGGCTTCTCCTCGGGAAAATACAGTACAATTCTCCATGGATCACCTCAAGAAGCTAGTTTTACTATATTACATGAAGCAGTCAAAATTTGTATACTAGAATGTTTCTGTTTCCAGCTGTCTTTTTTGTTCCAAATTAGGAAAATATATTGTGTAATAATATAATATAATTCTGGCATTTTTAGAGACAGTGCATGGCTTTACGCATACATTCAATACTGTACATGTGATTTCAGATTCAGTAATTGTATTGATTCAGTGTTTGATTTAGTAAGTGGTTATTTAAGCCATATGTTTATGATATGTTGAGATTAGTAGAGTCTTTTAAAGATAAGATTCCAAGATGCATATACCTTTATGTATTTTTCATAAATTGGACCATATTTGGAATTTCAGTCATTCCTTACAGGCAAATTTCTGAAGAAACTCTGTCAAAAAGCTTTGAGATGTGCAATACTTACAGAAACAGTCCGCCAGGGTTGTTTTCTTTACCAACAATTTTCAGGAAATAGTTCCTGAGGTTTTTGCTTAATTAACACCAATTGTTTCTCCCATAGAACTGAATATATAATTCACCATTTCTCCATATAATGCACCATTTCTCTGCGTCTGTGCTAAATGATGTAGAAAGCTCTTCACAGTAACTTTGATTTTGGTTCTGGTGAGTTATTACTTAAATGAAGGACCATGTGAAGATAATTGGTGTGGAACTTGCATGTAAATGGCACATTAGGACATACACTGTATGTTTTGCAAATGTCTAAACTGTATAATTTGACGGGATACCCTGTTTGGTTGAAAGTTTTTGTAAAGTTTCCCTTCCATAGCTGTTTGCTGACAACTGAGGGTGGTGATCCTATAAAGGCACATCAAATACAACCATGTCTTTACTGCATATCACACACACAGTATTTGCACTACGCCCTCTATGCTTCACTTAGTGTTTCTAAAGGGCTTCACTTAGTGTTTCTAAAGGGCTTCACTTAGTGTTTCTAAAGGGCTTCACTTAGTGTTTCTAAAGTGCTTCACTTAGTGTTTCTAAAGTGCCAACTTCTTGCAGATACTTTGAGGAGACACGAGGACAAATTGCAACAAATATAGTCTGGGCAGGAATCAAAGCACTAATGTTTGGCTTACAAAACAAGCTTTTAAACCACTGAGCTATGCAAACTGATCTTCCAGATGTATTAACCACTTGCCGCCGGGGATTCAGATACGGTCCACATATTCTTTATACCTGTGGCTGGGGTCTCCGAAATCGGACAAAGGGAACTGGGCCTTGTAACAAAAGACCGTACTCATAACAAAAGACCAGGCTGTTGGGAATTATCAACATTTTTTCACTCTCAATAGTGGAGATAATCCAGCCTTGTTTTGAAACAGTATATAACAGTTTTGGGGATTTAGTGCGAGCAGATTACCACCGGGGACAAAAGCACTTCAACACCGGAGCGATGAGCCACACAGCACCACTGCACACTAATCTGGCCCCAATTGAAAAGAGGTCAGCAGTGCACTGTGCCAGTTTTGCGAACAAAAGAAAATTACGTAACACCGCAAAATCTGGGCTGTTTTTACAAAGCGGCAGGCCTGGCTGAAATACTCCAGCATCAATAGATGTTGTCTGTCGGATTAGAGTAGAAACCAGACAGTCTTTCATGTGGGTGTAAGTGTCCAGTAAATGAAGATATGAAGTTTTAAAGAATTTTGAAAACAGAAAAAAATGATAATTATCCCGTCCCAGCATCATCACCATTGATAATTGCAACTGGCACCAAGTGGTTAAGGAATAAGTCTTTTTATAAACCTCACTGATCACGCTCAGTAGAGGGTGCACTGAATTGCACCACAAATTTGTGAATATTTCACAATCAACCAAAGAGAGGGCACAGAATTCCTAGCCTCAGTGACTCTTTGGTGGGAACTGCATTGTGCTGGCTCACAAACACACGCCCTGTATTTGATGTGCAAAGCGTCATACCAGGGGATACACATAGTCTGACAGCGACTGTTCCAAATCCTTTCACCCTGTTCTATTTTTGCATGATTACGGAGGAGTAGACACCACGCGATAGTACTCATTAATTATATGTTGTGTATATGGGAGGACTTACAAACTTTTGGCAACAAAGACAGAAAGGGAAAAAAATGAGATGGAGTGAGAACTTCATTGTGGATTTTGTGATATGAAATACAAACATATTTCATCTCCAGCTCAGATGTAAATTATGAAATGTGTTTGTCCCGCATTATTGCCCCATTACGAACAAAATTCTCTATCGAAAACCACTGTCCCTGCCAACATGGCCCTTTTCTAGTGCGATGACATGCGGCCAAATCCTCTGCATCGAGAGCAAATTTATTGATGCATTATTACTGATAATGGCATTATTCATCATAATTTACTACTTTATAAAATGACCGCTTCCTCTCAGGGAGGGGCTGTAACTCTACACGTTGTAGAGGAAACAATATCAAGCTGACAAGAAGTGCTACGTATCACTGCCATTACATCTTCATTTCTTCATGTCTTATGTTATTGTAATTGTTTTATCCAATTTCTGTCCAGCTGGCTCATTAATCAGATATTTCAGTCTAGCCAAGCATAACCGCTGACGTAGGTGCTTTTGTAACAAAAAAGTCACAGTGCTGCTGCTGCTGATGGCAGTATTACTGTGGCATTATCACTGCTTTTTAATGGCTTGTTATCAGAGTCATTCTAAAGGGAAATATATCCAGTGTTGGTAAACAGATTGAACCAAGTCCACAGATTTATGTGCAGAAAATACTCTGAGTAATCTTAGTAACAGCCTTCTCCCTTCCGTTCAACTGACCAATTGTAAGACTGGGATTGTGGACCGGTTGTGACATTGCCACAGTTGGGTTGACTGGGAGGACTGTCAGCAAGTTAGCCATTCAAGGTGGAGAAGAACCCCAGCTTCTTTGTTGGAAAGAGATGTTTTGACTCTGCAGCCATAGGCCATCTGTGTAGTTTGGGAGCATCGACAAAATGATGCGTATGTGTGACACGCTCATTGGTCAGTACCCTGTTGCCTGTTTGTGACTTGGCAGGTGTGCGTTTATACATATATTGCTCATTTCGCTTGGAGGTCAAGAAACTCTTTGTTGTTGTCAGGGACCTGATGAGCTAAATAAACTCTTTGAACATTGAGCACTTGTCCTAGTTAGTACACCACATCTCTTCCCTTCTCACATGCAGTGTGGTTTGGTCACTTCTTCCTCATTCGGCAGCCATGTTTTGGTGAGAACATACAGAAACTGCTGGCAGAAGAAAAACTATTCCGGCATACAACGTTGACTTGCATTAATTATTTTGAGGAAACAAGCCATCATAGGCTATTGCTTTGAGTAATTGTTTTTTACATATTGGTACAAACATTGCGAAAAGATGGATGAACATAAAGACAACTTGACACATAACTCATCTGGTTGCCTTGAGGAGGTGTGCACATCCTACAGTGAGCGGCAAGTTTTTGCTGCTATCTTTGGCATCATTTTTGTGGTGGGAACTGTTGGCAATGCCTTGGTCATAGCCGCTGTGATCCTATCCAGGAAACTCCGCAATGCTACAAACATGTTAGTGCTAAACCTGAGCATAGCTGACTTTTTGACGTGCGTCTGTGTCATCCCTATCAATGCAGCAGCTATACTAAGTGAGGACAGCTGGCCCCTGGTCAATTCCTCTTGCAAATTTGCAGGCTTTTTGTTGGCAGTTTGCACTGGTTGCAGCCTGAACAACCTGGCCTGTATTGCCATCAACAGGTACGTCATGATCACCAAAAGCAAGTCAACTTACCGGACGATGTTCAACAGGCGACGGACCTTGGCTGGGGTTATCCTGACTTGGCTGGTACCCTTGGCTGTTGTGATCTGCCCAGCTTTGACTGGTATTGTGGAAATAGCTTTTAATCTTGATGCTTCCCTCTGCACATGGCTCTCACTTTATCCTGAGCACCTACATGCATATCCGTTTAACTTCATTTTCTTCGCTTTATCAGTGCCGATTCAGGTCTCCCTCATATTCTTGAGTTACATCAGCATTCTTTGTCACATCCGCACCCACACCAAGCGAGTCCGACCTGACAGCAACCTCCAGATACAAGTGACCAAGAATCTTGCACTTGTCATGTGTGTCTTCATGTTGTGTTATGTACCCTCGTGCATAAAGCTATTGCTTTCCAGTCCTATGCCTATGTGGTTTCGGCGTGCATCTTTTGCAATCTTTCTGGCTAACAGTTGTGTGAATCCACTTATTTATGCAGCCAAGCACCCTAACTTCAGGGTGGTTTTTTGCTGCATAATCCGTGGGAAATGGAAAGACATACCAGAAAGGGTTTCTTTTCAGTTCTGCAAGTGATCTTAAAATGACGATAGTCAAACTTCTGTTCCAGGTCTAAGAATGTGTATAGTCATAACAAACAAAGCTCACATCTCGCCTACAAATTCATGATATTTGTTACAAATCTGTTTCTACATTTGAGGATAAATTCTATAGTTTGCTTTTGGACATATTAGTTGCCTTGAATCACCCTAAACTAGAATGCCATTGTGGTTATAAGATATGAATATTTTCCCTTTCAATCTTGTATCCGAATATTCAAATTAGAACCAAAATTTAATATTCGATAGCCGATCAAATTTCTGCCTTGCCCTTCCATGGGTGTGTCTTTGTTTTTACATTCCATTGGGGATCCTGAACAACAGAGGACAATGGAGTCCCTGATTCACCGAGGGTTCCTGATTGACAGTCGTGTATAAGACATATAGGTGGCCTTCCAAAATAAGGTCAAAGTATTAGCAATTTAAGAGGAACAATAGGGGGGCCTCAGTTATATAAGCAAATGTGGGTGCAGGTGCTTGTGTGTCCAGAATATTTTTGTCAGCGCAATAAGTTGAGAATTACTTCGTGTATGATCCTGGGAAGACTATCGCACTTGGGCAGAAAAGGTAAAAGGTCCCAATGACTAAAACAATTGAAATCTCGTTATCATGATTACTTGAGAAATACTTTGCATATTGATTTCCAATTTAGTTTGTGGATTGCTCTTAACCATATGCTGCCAGTTTTGGGTACCTTGGGTTTGTATGCATAGCAGGGGTGCCTGAAATCGGACAAAAGAGCTGGGCCTTATAACAGAAAGACCGTACTCAGAACAAAAGACCCGCTGCTTGAAATTGCTCAGGTTACATTTATCGGAGGTAATCCGTCATTGTTTTGAAACAGTATACCACTGTTTTGGGCATAGTGCACCTGCTGATTAGCACCACGGACAAAAGTGCTCCAGCTCCCCATCGATGAGCGATACAGTACCGCTGCATGCTAATCCAGCTGCATTTGAAAAGACGCCACCGGCATTCATTGGGAACAAAGGAAATTATGTAACACCTTACCATTCTGGGCTCTCACTACAGGGCAGCAGGCCTGGCTGAAATACTTGGGTATCAATGGAGGTTGTATGTCAGATTAGAGTAGACACCAGACGGACATTCGTGTGGGTGTAAATGCCCATTAAATAAAATTATGATTCATTGAAGAATTTTGAAAATGGAAAATCGCCTGTATGGTTAATAATGCTGGGAAGCCTTGCGCATTCAGGGCTGAAAATTCAAAGATCAGCTTGATATTGGTAAGTTGAGAAATACATTGGGTAGGATCTTCAAATATGGCTTGTAGTTGTACATTGTTTCGGGTAATCCCACAAGCTTGTTGCATGTAAGCCTGACAGGTCAAAGGTAAAGGTCACAATGACTAAAGCCATTAAAACAAGTCTTGTTTGCGATCCAAAAATTAAAGGTATAGGCATGGGCTTGGCAGGGAATTTTGTTAGTTAACAAAATAAGATGGTGACAAAATTCCTTTCTGCAAGATCTCTGTAACCAAGAGTTAACATGAGCCCTTTGTGGAAATTTTTGTGATGTTAATGAAAACATCATTGTTATGGTACATTTCTGTTTTGCATGAAAACAGCATCCAGGTGCCTCCAAACTTTGTAGGGGGATGTTTATGTGTTCTGCATTGTAAATATGAATTTATGCCAAGGGTTGAGTTTTATTGATTTTTTATTCTAGTGGACCTCTTTAATAAGAGGTCCTTTAGAGTTTGCAGTTCCCGTTAATATAATGGGAACCTTGTGCCATCGGGAGTGAAATACAGTGAAGACCAAAGGAAGTTTCCTCGTCACAAGCAGAATGTTGATTTATAAACAGTGCTCTTATGAATGAGGTTGACTGACTTTATTTGTTCCTATTTTCTTCTGCAAGTAATTTTTGTACTTTTCCAAAACAGATTGATTTGATACTTAATTCATAGATTCAAAGTTGCTGTGAGTTAAAAGTACCCATTACAATGACCTCACGGTGACATCCGCAACTCATTTAATATGGATTTAAAAATCTTTAATTGGCGCCCTTTGACAGCTTACCAATTTTTCTCACAGCTAATGTAACAAGAAGGCCTAAAACACTTCTGAAAAGCGGGAAACACCTCCAAGTGTGCTACATGTATGTGCAAAACAGACTCAAACTCTAGTTTAGAGTGTTATTTATTTTTGAACATTTTCAGTTATACCCACTCGATACCGTGTCCCCTGGAGTCAAGTAATGCCATAAATGGTAACATCATCCTGTACATTTTGGTGGACATGTGTCCATTATTCTGCAAAATCCATATACTTTATGCATGTTTTCTTACTCGACAACATGCTGTGTAGCAGATGCATGTGTGGTAAGTGTGTTTTTCTCCAACCCTTAGAAATGTGGTAAAGCCATGTGTTCTGTTGAAAACAGACTAGAAACTGTCATTTATCTGGGTGTTAAATCAATAGCTATCAAGAAAGCATTTCAGTTTGAATTCATTTGTAATAGTTTCATTACACTGCAATTGATGTTTGTAACCAGCTTATAGCATGAGTAATACCTTTGGGTCTAACTATCTGAAATTTGTTGACCGTTGGAAGTTTCACCCCACAAATGTACAGAAATGTACGTATCAAACTTCTGTAGTAATTTTGATGTTGATGATAGGCTTTAAAATGGAGGAAACTTTAGCTGTCTTGTGATACATGCAAGTCATTTTCTTGGGATGTTTAAATTTGTCATGGAAAATTACTTGCTTTGAGTCATGCATGTTGACATCTAATGTAAGCATTTTTATATCTTGGAAATTCTGAAAAGCCATGTACATTGAGGCAAAGCATTGTTACTGCTTTCTGCATTGGATATTACAGCACTTAATTGTTAGCACGTTTCTTTTCATATTCAACAAAACCTTTGTCAATAAAACAGTCTTGTGAAGTTTTGAACACTGTGATTTATACTTTTCTATCTGATGAATATTGTGTGAACATGACTGTCATGAAATGGGTTGTGAGTGGACCGAGTCGGAAGATATTTGAGGGATCTTGAAACAGCATGCCCATCACAACGTATTTTGTGCAGATGTCTGAATTGCATAGTTGACCAGACATCTGTTTTTGGTAGAAATTATTTGAAATGTCCCCTCCCCCTCCAACTACAATCCTGACAACTGATGGCGCTGTTGTTTTAAAGTCATCTGAGAAAATAACAGGCAGTCACTCTACTTACCCTGGGATTTTCTGTGGAAATTATGAACCTGTAGCCTTAGCCCATTAACTGGTTGTTACTTAACCAACTGATCGATAAATGCAGATTCAACCAAAGAATAAACCACACTTGAAAAAGGGCAAAACAGATTTGTACTCAACTAGCCCTGGAACAGAGCCAGTGCCTTAGGACCTGTTTGTTCCAAGTTAATCAAATCATGACATAAACCCGGGAGATTTTCAAGATTTTCCATTCTCAAAATTCTTCAAAAAATCGTAGCTTCATTTAGTGGACGTTTACACCCATTCAAATAACTCTCTGGTGACTACTTTAATCTGACAGACATCTATTGATGGTTGCGTATTTCAGCCAGGCCTGCTGCCATGTAGAAAGAGCCCAGATTGTGAAGTGTTATGTAATTTTCTTTTGTTCCCAAAATTGGCACAGTGCGCTACTGGCGTCTTTTCATCGGGAGCCAGATTAGCATGCAGCGGTATGTATTGCTCATCGCTGGAGTGTTTTAGTCCCCAGTGGTAATCCGCTCGTGCTGAATGCCACAAACAGTGGTATAATCTCTCAAAATAAGGATGGATTTCCTCTGCTATTGACAACTGAAAAAAATGTTGGCAATTCCAAGCAGCTCCGTCTTTTGTTCTGAGTATGGTCTTTTGTTATAAGGCCCAGCTATTTTGTCCAGCATCGGGCTCCCCGGTCTTGTGTTAAAAGCCTATGTACCCGAAACCGGACTCCCTGGCAGCATATGGTTAAAAGATTCCTCCTGATACAACCAACCATGGAGGAAGGAACACATTCCTCCATGATACGACAGAGTATTCACTATTCAGCCTTTGACCTAAATGACAAATTCAGTACATTTCTTGTGCACAAAAAGTTCTTTGATTTCCACAGAATGTAATTTGCAGTTTGATCTTTGTTGCTTTTAAAATGTGGTTTGGAACCAGGTACGCCTTCAAGATCACAGTACGTACACACAAGTATAGGTCAGACCTGCATACCTTCATTGTTGAATGCTCAGCATGGGTGACACAGACAGCATGCTGAGCCCACCATCCTCAGAGAAGGTGTGCAGAAGATGCATCCATGTACCAAAATGGCTGAAAGCAGATAATTAAATAACTGGTTTGGGTTTTTTTCTTTTTATCTTTATTTTTCCCCATGTTTGACTGTCTCATGGGATGCTTGATACGCTTTCATACAACAATCAGTATGGGATTTGCAGTACCAACTATCCTTTGTCGCATGCGCACTGCCCCGTGGAATACACCAGAGTGTGTACTTTGGCGCATAGCCAAGCCTTTCATGTTGATTGTATGTATCTACATGTATACTGTACTGATAAAAGCATTATATGTTGTAATATCATAAATTAAAGATAGCTTCTTCCCAGAAAGGCAGTAACTGTGCATGTTGCCAAGTCAACAATATCATCAGAATAGAAAAGCGATCAGCTTCACTGGCATCGCATTTCCTTTTACTCTAGTTGCATGTTATTATCATATAATCTTACATCAACCTCCTGTCTGGACAGCTCATTAATTTAATTAAATAAAAAGCCCTTTTCAGTCAATTTAGCCATGCATGCCATAATGGACACAGTGGTACTGCCTATTATTTGTCGTAGTGCCAATTAGTAGATTGAAAAAAAGATAAATTCACAGAGATTTCATGTTACAAAGCCTTCACCTGAGCTGACCAATTGCAACTTTCAGTTTTAACCAGTGGTGACATCACCAGAATTGTGGTTACTGCGGTGGCTGTCAGAAACTTGCCAAATGTTCTAGGTTGAGGGAGATCTTTTGACTTTGCGGGCCACAAGCAACATCAAGTGAAATACCAGCATCAGGCCTTTGTCTGGTCAGGGAGTGTTGAGGAATGATGCAAGTTGAAGTGTGACATGCTCACTCAGTTGTATATTGTTACCTTGTGAAGACCTTGCAGGTGTGCAGCTCTCGTGCTTTGAGGCCCCAAACGTCTTTGTTGGGCAGATTGAAAGCTTATTGGACTACATACAGAAGGGGCTTTTTTATGCCGGAGCAAAATCCTCTTGTATTGATCAACTAATTGACAAAGTGTCCATTGCAGGCATTACAGACATTGTGAAAAAGATGGACAGCCTAGACAACTCGTCTGTTTGCCGTGGGGAGGTGTATACATCCTACAGTGAGCGGCAGGTTTTTGCTGCTATCTTTGGTATCATCTCTGTGGTGGGAACTGTTGACAATGCCTTGGTCATAGCCGCTGTGATCCTGTCCAGGAAACTCCGCAACGCTACAAACATGTTTGTGCTAAACCTGAGCATAGCTGACTTTTTGACCTGTATCTATACCATCCCAATCAACATGGTGGCAGTTTTGAGTGAGGACAACTGGCCCCCGCCTAACGCCCCCTGCAAACTCGCAGGCTTCTTGCTGGTACTCTGTTCCAGTTGCAGCCTGAACAACCTGGCCTGTATTGCCATCAACAGGTACGTCATGATCACCAAAAGCAAGGCAACCTATAAGAAGATGTTCAGTGGTCAACGAACCCTAGCAGGGATTATCCTGACTTGGCTGGTACCCTTGGCTGTCGTGATCTTTCCAGCTTTGAGCGGCATCATGGAAATCAATTTTGATCCTGTTTCCTCACTCTGCACATGGATCCCAACTGGTTCTGTTGATGTATTCAGCTTCATTGTCTTTGCTACATGTTTTCCACTTCAGGTCTCCCTCATATTCTGGGGTTACATTAACATCTTTTATTATGTCTACGCCCACAGCCAGCGAATCCGAATCCGACGTGACAGTAACCTCCAGATACAAGTGACCAAGAATCTTGCACTTGTCATGTGTTTCTTCATGCTGTGTATGACACCATTATCCGTAGGTCTGTTGCTTTCCTGTTCTGAGCCTGTATGGTTTCTGCAAGCTGCTGTAGCAATCTTTCTGGCTAACAGTTGTTTGAATCCACTCATTTATGCAGCCAAGCACCCTAACTTCAGGGTGGTTTTCTGCTGCATAATCCGAGGAAAATGGAAAGACATACCAGAGAGGGTTTCGTGCGGATTCTGCTTGTGATCCTGAAAGAAATATGTAGAAATTTAGCTCCCTTCAGGAATTATGCCAATGGTACAAGTGATCTGCAGAGGGCAGTAGGAAAGTTCACAACATCCCACAAAGTGTTTGAATTTTTGGCTTCTGATAGGACAAAGGTCAAGTGTTCATGTATTGAAGGTCTTAGAATGTTTAAAGCAGTTCTGCTTTTGAGTGTAAATAGGCAAAGCTGTTGTGTATTCATAAAGTCCTCAATATTGGTTGATTATGTAACCACTTGCTAATGTTTTTCCACAACTGTGCCAATTTTCATTCCTTTTCATGTTCCGTGTCTTTAGAAATGTAGGAATAATGAGTTGTTGCCGAGACTGTAATTTCTGCTCGAAAAGTTTGTTTTTCTTTCAGAATGGTGGATGCGTGCCGATTGTGAGCATGATTCTTGACTGTTATTAACTTTTGAAAAATACCTACATTACTCAAGAAAGAAATTAAATGCCCAAAGTGTTGGTTACTCTGATTGCAATTGTGGGTTGGGCCTAATATTTGAAGGATATTCACTTGAATGGAAAATGTTTGTATATTAATGTTTATTATTATTAATGTTTATGTCACATGACTGTGTATTAACATTTGATAATGCCTGCTGAGAAGTGATAATGCCCGCGGCATAAATCATGTGCTAGCATATGAATACAAGACAGTTTAATTGGGTTTGACTGGTCAGGAGTCTGTGTGCATGTAATGCACCACGGGCGCACCAAGTTCAATGAAGGGGATTCTTTTGGACAACTTTCAAAAGGAATATACCATAAAATGGACGGGGGTGTTCGGAAAATGAAAGTAAAGTTTTAGAACAAAATTGTTGGAAATCCATCATTTGTTGACTTGTTTTGTCTCTCTGAATAAAAAGGTATTTATGATTGGGAATAAATATGTGCTTGGTCGATACTAACATTTAAGACCTTGCTCTGGAGAACGAATGCTGATAAATGCCATCGCCTGCGGCTCGGGCATTAGTCACGTCCATTCTGCTGAGCCTGTCTTAAACGTACGTTTAAAGTGTAGCTGAAATGAATTATCGTCGACACAGGTTTTCTGCATCTGTGCACTTTTCTTTAATGTATGAAAACCCTTACACACTCACACAAACTCTTTTTTGGTTGAAAATGTGTTGAAAAGTGCACACTTTTAACCGTTCAAAATTATCCATGTTTTCTTGAACAACTGAGGGCGCTGTTGCTGTTAAGGTCAGCTACGGAAGACATGGTTCAGTGCATACGTATTTCTTTTTGAATTTTGATCCCAGAATTTACTAACTGTGAAAACATTCTGAGAGAGGGATTGATGGTTTCTTATTACTGTGCAAATAAACAACAATGAACCAGGAAAGGACGAGAAACTTAGTCCAAGAAAATCTACAAAAATGCAGGACTTTTTGTGTACAGACCAATGTAACATTGAGGCTTCCTCCTGAGATGACATCACAGTTTTCTCATGAATATAGAATTATCATTAACATAAAAACCAAAAAGGCATTAAAGTACCCTGTGAAATCGGGTAGTTGATTTTTTGAATTTTTTTAAATAAAAAAATCGGATGTTTAAAATTTAAATTGGATTTGAATCGGATTTGTATGATTGTAATAAAAATGTGAGACATGTTGGCTCAAAAGGTCTATTCAAAAGCAAGTAAATTAGCTGCAGGTGTAATAATGTTCTTTTATTTATTTATTTTGTGACAAAATTTAACGAATTTGGACTTCAATTAAAAAATTTAAATCAAGTTATTTGATTAAATTCACAAACCATTATGTCTTAGCCTTGGTGAAATGCATGCAGAATAACACCTACGGGTACATGTCCCCTCAGAGAAGACATTTCCTTCAGAGACAAGTACAAACACCTATACAGTACAAAGGATAAAGTGCATGCCAGGTTTTAAACTGAACTCTCAAGTTTTGACAAAAGTAGAGTTCACTAGAATTTGTTACTGGGATACTTATACGTGCATCAAATGACTAATGAGTGAGAAACATGCCATGAACAGGTGCATGCATTTATTTTGCGTGCGACATGTACATGTGTAGCTACAAAATGCTGGTATTTTACCTTGGTCTGTGTGCAAAAAGCAGTCTCATTTTGTTTGTTCGTGTTTGTGGTGTTTGGTTGTGTATCAGAGGCAGGAGGCCATCTTGGCTTTTTCTGAATGAGAAAAGCCGCTCATTTATTCTGTTGCTGTTATCGTGCAAGATGCAGACTTGAGGAATGTATAGAGCCCAGTCTCTGCCTCTTTACATGGTGCTCAATCATTCTCTTTTTGTGAAAGGAAAAGTAATTGATTCAAGCAGCTGCTTTACATGACAAGAACATCTTTGCCTTTCAGAAATGAAAGATTTTTCTGGCTCACAGATAGAAATAAGTTGTGAAAATGATTTCAGTTTTGTGGACACACCTGTTTCATTATCTACATGTAGGTGTTACACTTACAGCTTTCCAGAAGACGTTTATTTGTCACATGATTGTTCAAAAGAGTTCAGATATCATTGTCAAATTCTTTCATTTTAAAACACATTATAAGAGTAACTCACATGTACGTGTAGTGTTTGTAAATAAGCCCTTGTTGTTTAATTGTCTGAAATCCATTGTTCATTCAAACAAAATTTTACCCTGTATTTTGTGTGCATCAGTGTGAAATAATATACATAAATACATTGTACATGTTGATCGGTGTTGTTGAATGTTTCAAACCAATTAAAAGTCCACAACACAGACTTGGGCGTTAAAGAAAATGTGATGATGCAGTATAAAGATATGTCACAAATGACCATCAATTTGTGAATTCCAACTTTGTAAAGAACTGTGGTCGTGGTTCAAAAGTAGGTATTTTCAACTAAAACCAATACCACCCTTGGGCTGTATTCATTGTGGAATAATATCCTCCGTAGGTGGTTAAGCACCAAACTTTGTCGTCCGCTTTCATTTCCCCCCAGGGTTGAACATGGGAGTGTCCCTAATTATTTTGTTGTTTAAATTGAAAACAAGTTGCTGGTACAAAGATTGTATCTTTGCTCAGTTGTCAGTTTTGTCCTGCAAACTTGAAAATTTCTCTTACATCAGTGCTGGGTTGGCTAACTTAAATCACCTTCTTGTAAAGCACCGATTTAAATTGTGATTTAAATTGATTGATATTCAGTTAAATCAGTATATTTACACTTTCTTAAAAAAGGCAAACTGTGTTAATTTTCAAATTGGTTCTAAACAGCAAAATCCCCCTCTCTGAGCCTTTCAGTTCCCAGTATTAATACATATGAATGTTCACTTGTTACAGACAATCTGGGTTGGTAGGATTTTTTATTTGTTCAATTTCATCCACTTGTTTTGATTCAATCAGCGTTTTGGATTAAGAGAACGAATTTGATGTGAAGGATTTATAATCATGATTTAATTCACTTCATTCAAATTGCCCACTGCAGAGTTTGACATGATAGAGGTACCAATGTACATCAACCTTTTGTCTGTACGAGTACATGTACACATGTATTTTATTGAGATTAGAAATCTTGGTCATTATGCAGTGCAACTAAAACCAGCAACATGATCTTAATAAACTTAAACCAAACTTAAAAATGATTAAACTTGAAAATTCTGTGCTACAGGAGCCAAAATGAGTCTGTTTTGCTCCTGAAGCTGGAAATCATCCATGGTGTATAAACTGCAAAAATTGGTCCCAGAAACCTTTGGGATGCAAAGACTTACGGTGGCAGTTGATAGGATACATACATGTACTGTAGGTGCAATTCAAGAATTCCTGAAAAAAATCCTCTTCTGTAAGATGGAAAAGGGATTAGTCTGAGACCTCAGTGGGAGATTTTTAATGCGCATTGAAAACACTATGTATGAGTTTATTAAATTCCACAAAATACATATACAGTTGAACCTCGTTAATAAGAGGTCCTTCGGACTTATTACCTTGTTATAACGATAACTTTATATTATCAGGAATTTTAAAAAAAAAAGGAGAAGCAAAAGATTGGGACCCAAAAATGTCCTCTTTGTAAGCATAATCTTGTATTAACTGTGATCTATTAATGAGGTTCAAATGTACCCAAAAAAATATAGTGCCTCAATAAGTACATTGGCACACAGCTAAATTTTCATTGGCTAGAATAGATTTATTCATGCATTACTGATAATGATGTCTTCATCATAAATTTGTGACTTAATAAAAAATGAAGTTTGCTTCCCCTTCACGGAAGAGCAGTAACTATATATGTTGTAGAGAACACATGCGGTACATGAATCAGGCTACCAAGAAATACTACAAGTACGTCTCACTGCCATTACGTCTTCATTTCTTTATGTTGTATGTTTTTTTATTATGTGGTATACGATTGAATTTATGTCCAGCCGGCTCATGAGTCAGATCTGTAAGTTTAGCCAAGCATATCGGCTGATCGATGCATTTGCATTGTAACAAATGACATTAAAAGTCACAGTGGTACTGCTGATGGCAATATGATTACTTTGGCATCATCGCAGCTTTTAATGGCTCGTGATTAGAATCATTCTAAAGGGAAATACATCCAGTATCAATTAGTAAATTGAACGAAAGCCTGTGTATTGTCACAAATAAATATCCGCTGTCCACCATTTTTCCAAGAGATGACAAGCTGAATGGACTCTGTGCAGGAGATACATACGGAGGGAGCTTTTTTGCATCCAGCAGTGATCAACGCTGTTGTGGCAAAACATGAGATAGGCCAGAACTCAGTGGTATTCCAAGATTGGTTGATTTTCAGTTTTATTGACCGGATTTGAAGATACTGCAGACACAACGATTCAATGTCCACAACGACAGTGTGCCATTGATTTTGTAGAGCTGAAGTTTATTTCACCTTGGTACCTGGCAAATGGCATGAATGATATTTGTGTGTCATCATTGAGTAAATAGCCATGCATAGAGTTGATGGATATTTCTGTCACATCTGCATACATCAATCAGCATTCATGAAACCCTTGTGAAGAAACAAATCTTTTATGGTATTTTTTTTGCGTGGGACTGAAACCTATAATCTCCTGTGTTGTATAAAGTGCTGATGGTTTGGAGCACTTAACCCAGTGCGTACAGCATGTTTTGGTCTCTTCTTCATCCAATAGGCAGCCATGTTTGCTGTGACAGTGCGTGCAACAGACTCCTAGTTGTGCAGAAGTAAACTATTCTGGCATGCACAGTGGCATCTTCAACCTGCATTAATCAATGTATTCTGTAGAAACTAGCCACTGTAGGCTTTGGGTATATTTTCTACATATTGCTACAGATTTTGTGAAAAGATGGATGAGCGAGACAACTTGACACATGACGCATCTAGTTGCGACAGGGAGGTGTACACATCCTACAGTGAGCGGCAGGTTTTTGCTGCTATCTTTGGCATCATCTCTGTGGTGGGAACTGTTGATAATGCCTTGGTCATAGCCGCTGTGATCCTATCCAGAAAACTCCACAACGCTACAAACATGTTTGTGCTGAACCTGAGTATAGCTGACTTTTTGACCTGTATCTATACCATCCCAATCAACATGGTGGCAGTTTTGAGTGAGGACAACTGGCCCCCGCCTAACGCCCCCTGCAAACTCGCAGGCTTCTTGCTGGTACTCTGTTCCAGTTGCAGCCTGAACAACCTGGCCTGTATTGCCATCAACAGGTGACGGACCTTGGCTGGGATTATCCTGACATGGCTGGTGCCCTTGGCTGTCGTGATTTTCCCGGCTTTGAGTGGCATCATGGAAATCAATTTTAATCCTAATTCTTCACTCTGCACATGGATCCTGACTGGTTCTGTTGATGTGTTCAGCTTCATTGCCTTTGCTACATGTTTTCCACTTCAGGTGTCCCTCTTACTCTGGGGTCACATCAACATCTTTTATAATGTCTTCACCCACAGCAAGCGAATCCGACGTGACAGCAACCTCCAGATACAAGTGACCAAGAATCTCGCGCTTGTCATGTGTTCCTTCATGCTGTGTATGATTCCTACACTGCCAAGGCTGCTGCTTTTTTGTTCTCTGCCTGTGTGGTTTCATTCCACATCTTTTGCAATTTTTCTGGCTAAGAGTTATATTAATCCGTTCATCTATGCAGCCAGGCGTTCCAACTTCAGAGTCGTGTTTTGCTGCATAATCCGTGGGAAATGGAAAGACATACCAGAGAGGGTTTCTCGTCAATTTTGCATGTGATCCTTAAATTCTTGGGGGGAACTTCAATAACATTTTGGATTGATTGATTGTGTCTTGTGAAAAGACAGTGGTCAAACTTCTACAGGTGCAAGGCTGGAGAACATATAAAGCATTTTAATGTGGTTGAAGTTCCAATGCTTAGAGTAAATGGCGTGTTGCTAACCAGAATGAAGCCTCTCCTAGGTATGAGCCTCGAGCTGGGTCAGGAGATGGCACCATGTTCCTAGCAAAGCGGGCGCCTTTGGTATGAATCACTTTTTGCTGGTTTGCAAATATGAAATGCGTGCATTAGGGTCACTTCGCTACCAGCAAAATGAATAGGCCTACTCCCTACCAACCTGGCTCTTTTCAACCAATGAGGAGGTTCTTCGGCTCAAGGCAGATAAAGTCAAGGAAAAATGAACAAAGAAATGTATTTTTCTCAAAGGGGTGGGCTGGGCAAACTACTCTTCCTTGAGTGTACAGTTTAAAGCCTTTTCAGGTGTAGTTGTGCTAACAATGAGCAAGGTTATCTTTTTTTTTTTTTACAAATCTACGGTTAAGAGTCTATTCTCTGACTTCAGTTATGTGTACATGTATTTGCCAAACAGCTGGTGATTATGTATTGTGACATTGGCCATGTTTGATGTGTGGACTTCATCAAGATACATAAAAATTAATGAAGTGTATTTATGCTGTTCCCGTTATCTTGTTGTTTATTTCTTGTATATATTTTTGATGATTTGTGTTAGTGTTCATTTTGACATATTTTAACAAACAACCTTTTAGATGGTGATTACCAAATCTTTTCACATTAGTGCTTTTCAATATGTTTTCCTTTGAATCCTATTTCAGCTGTACAGTAATTGTAGATTTAGAAAAAAAATCCTCACCAAATCCCTGGTATCTGTGGTCCATTAGAAATCTAGTTGGCTGTAGATTTGTAAAAATAATTTCTAAACAAGTGTTGCATCGTAGAAATGGTATAATAAACTCTAGCCTAGAAAGCAGGCATGAGTCAGTGCCCAGTCATTGATGCTTTACCGGGGGCTTCATACTCCCTGAAAGTTTCCACGTGTCATTGTTTTCCAGCAAGGTGGAGGATTTTAATAAGAAGATTTTCAGTCTTAATGCCCAAGGAGTTTGACAGTCCCCAACCAGACTACATGATAAATCCACTCACTGATAGATTGTTTTTTGTTGGTTGGAGCTCAGTAGTGGTATCCAATCATATGTCAGTTACTGCATTCAGAGGCCCACGTACATGTATGTCACTAGTTGAGGGTTGGCGATTTTGGACAGTGACCAAGGAGGCCCCGTCATGTCGTACCCAGTCAAGACATGTTTGTGTATGTGGACTTGACTACATGGGCAGAGGTCGGAATCCATGATGCCCCATCTTTTCATGTTGGCTGATCTACCGATACATCAGCTGCATGTTCAGAGTAAAGAGTATTTTAAAGAGGGACGATACATAGATGTACAGACTTTCCGAAGGCCTGTACTTTGCATTGTCTTTGGCTCTGGGTCCTGGATTGTAACAAGTCTGGGGCTTGTTGGCACAGAATTATGCCTCAGGGTCTTTGGTTTTGGGGTGTTTTTTTCCTGCGTTTGAACTTCGGTTTTTGGCCTTGATAATTGTTGGTCTTGGGTTTTGATTGTTATTTTTTTTGTCAAATTTGCTATCAGTTTCTAATCTTTCTGGTCTCTGGTCTTTTGTTGTTTTGAGTCCTTGGTTTTTGATCTTTATCTTTTTTAAAATTTTTATTTGGATGAAAAGATGAATAAAGTTTTATTACATTTTCAGGAAGCATTAAGTTGTACATTTTTAATGCTATGATAGGGTTTATAGTTGTGTTATTTCACTACCAACGATATGTGCATGTTGCTTACGTTGTAACAAACTCCTTTTGTCATTTTGTTGGAAATTGGTTATTCATACTGTAGGAACAAAACCTCAAACCAGAAATTAACAGAAATGTCCTTGGTGTGTTTTAAACAAGTAATGCTAACTTTTATATCACTGACACATTTTCACAAATGACACATTTTCAGACTTTAATTTGATACTTTCTACACGATTATTTTGTCATTTTCCTTAGATTATAATATGTAAATTCGTTGTGATGAAGTTTCCGTTCTTTAGTCCTGGTCATTTGACTGTGACGCTGTTAATCGTTATCAGGAATGACAGCGCCTATTGGCAGGATTCTCTCAATATTTAAATGATCCCTTGTCAATAAAACAGTCTCAGTACTGAATCTTGTGGTTGCATTTTATCTCACTGATATGTTGTTTGAAGAGAACTGTAATAAAGTTGGTTCTGATTCGACCATTTGAGCTTTTGTCTGTGTAAGTCATTCAGCCCCCATTGGTTAATAGTGTTTGAGCTGTGAATAAAGTCACACCACACAAGCATCAATGATGCCCTGCAGACAGTGTCTACAACTTATTGTTGGTCATGCAACTGGGCATGATATTCCTCTCTCATTGGTCGCATTAGGGCAGTCTGTTCTTGACACGGGTATCTTGTTCTCGCAAACGGCGGGAACACGACTCAAGAACACTGTTCTCAGAACAGGATCACACACCACCTCCTCGTCAGGGTTTTACAGGAACACACGGAAAAACTTGTGAGATTTTGATTTTTGAACAGCTGCAAAAAGTGGAGAGGTGGCTTCCAAAGCCATAGACCATGTAGACAATGGGAAGTTTTGCAACATTAACATTAATTATTTTCCCAAACACAGAAATGAATGTTCCTGTTTATGTGGAAAAGAATTCAACCCATCTAAACCTTAACTTTCGAATAACGTACATGGACGCCGCCATGTTGCATGTTGTTTGTTTCTTCCCGGCATTCGAGCGGCCAACCCACAAACAACAAATCGAACTGTTTGTGAGCATACGGGAACAAGCCGCCCGAACTCAGCTATTGCTCTTCGACAAGAACAGCCAACCCACAGAATCGTACCATTGAGGTGGCGCACTGATAGAAACCTATTAACACCGACTCTCTAATTACCTGAGGGTGGTTGGCACCGGCTTGAATCAGCTACACCAATCCATTCTAAATGCCGAACAGTGGAAACGAAGAATGAACACACTATGACATGTAGTCACTGAGCAATGCCTTTGCGCAGTTTATGCACAGACGCCACTGCATGAACGTCTGCTTTGAAGAGAAACCACGACGACGCCTGTCCAGCTTGCAGCAGCCTACTCAGGGGCATACTGCATGCAGGTACACACTCAATCCATCCCAGATACATGTAAATGCCAGGCCCAGACCCAACCCTAAAATGTAGGCCAGTCAATATGAAAAGGCAAACTAAATGAAACGTGTCCTCTTCAACAATTCATTTCAAGTATGAACGGGAGACCTTGAGTCACTTAGGGGCGCGGCAAATACACTCGTCCTTTTCATCAGTTCAGAGTAGGCGTGCATATAGTTCTGAGCGTACCCAATGCTGTTAAAAAAAGGGCTGTTATATTTGTATCTGCTGGCCCCAGCATCTCAATAGTCTCCCATTCCCCTCTTCCCCATTTCCATGCTTTTCGTGGAGAAATTTGTTCAAGATATGAACAAGGGAATCACTTTGTCTGGAGACTGATTTGACAGTGGAAGGTTAAAGGTCTAATCGTATCCGGCACGGGAGTAACAGGCTGGTGGGCTCATGCACGCAACTGACACGTGAAAATCATACGTGCCAACATACACTGGTTGCACGCTCATTGGCAAGCATGCATAAACCTGTACGCTCAACCTGTGAGTTCCCACCAAAGGCCCTTCATTCCATTCAAAAAACATGCCCTCCATTGTTTCCCACTTCGAGCAGATTGCTGTAAAATCCCAACCATGTGAGCTTTTTTTTTTCTCTAATCCTTGCTACACCTCTGTCTTTGGCTCCATCTTGAGGGTTAATGAAGTGTTGCTTGTTGAGAGGACTGTTGCTGAAGACTTGGTGATCATCAAATAAATGAATGTGTAATTAAAGATCAAACACTGTGCCTAACACAAATCCATGTTTTCAAAAGCTTTGATTTAAGCCATCAGTTAGGTGCATCATATGATAATGCACCCTGAAGAAACTGTCCTCCCCACTGTTGAGTCATATGAGCCCATTGTTTTCTGTCCATTATAAGGCCAAGAATAGAAGGCGAAGTGTTGCCCTAACATGAAACAATTCTGGAGGGTTGGTCATTTTCGGATTTGGCTTGGTGGGGGAGGGGGCTGTTGGTCAACTCAGCTCATTCTTCTAAAATGAAATCCATGAACGGCATATTTGCTGTTCAGTACTTCATTTAGAACAATAACCTCTTGTTTTCAATATAGCAATGTTTGTAAAATTGAACTACATGAATGAGGCAAAAAATTTTCTTGAAACTGGTTTAGTTGCTGAGAGTGTTTGGCAGGACCCTTGGAGCAGTAATTTTGAACAAAACAACCGTTACTACTACTGCTTTATACATCACAAACTGAGGACTTTGCCTTGTTACGTAATGAAGTACCTGCATCACAGGATATTCCATCCATGTTGACTATTTCCACTACAGATGCATGCAATTAAGCAGCATTACTCGTCATTGGGGTATTTAGTGAACTTCAAAGGAAATTGGGTTATTGCCGATGATTGAGTCATGAATGTGAAAAGTTTGAATGTGTTTGATTTTCTAGTCAACGTGTCCAATTTCTCCAAGCAAACAAAGGAACTTTGTGATTGTGGCATTTGGTTACTGCAGTGTGCACTCCAGCTGTACCATATAGATAATGATTGTACTTGGCAAGGACATCCCTTTGGTGGGAACTCACTTCATGCATGTAGAGGTTTATTTGTTGTCTTTGACTAAGTCCATGCTGAGTATATGCCAACCTTACAAACCTAGTGTGGACCCATGAACAAAAGAGGTCCTCATAATGCAGGTTGTGTGAACCTTGTGTGGACCAAGCCAGTCTCCTCAACGACATGAGAGGAAAAGAAATGCCCACACCAGCTGTGTAATGTAAATGTGGGCATCATGCATGTGATTAAACCAGGTTGGAAAATGTCCCACCAACTTGTCTTGTCTTTGCCAGCGCGTCAAACCAGACAGAATTGTTCAGGCATAAATTATCCTCCTCGCCCGACTCGTCCACATTTAAGGAAAAATCTCTCTGCTTTATTTTCAGATTCTCAGTCTGGTGTGTCATGTCTGTGTTTACTCCCTTCTGACCTTGGTATTGACTCTGTTTCAAGAGGACACGCTTGGTGGACGAGACGTAAGTACGCATTTGAAAAAACGACTTGCGCCAAGACAATCACCCTCACTGTCCTCAGTACTAATGGTCACCAATGACAGTGATAAACACAATGTATTATCTTTGACAACTTATTTAACCATTTCTTGCCGGAGGATGTGTTGACACAGTCCTGGCCATGGCTATACATTAAAAAGATATTCCCTGTTTGAAATTTGAAATTTGTGGCCAAATGTGATGCTGTTCATGAGGGCTTAAATGGACAATTACATATGCTAATTTTTAATCTTGCTGTTTTGTGTAATGCTTTCTTAAAAACAGTTTGAGTTAAATTTGTATCTCGGTATTTGTTCACCTTTTACCGAATTTGAAGATAAATGGTTTTATATGTACACACTCTTGCCGGCCCTGCTTTGAGGGAGTAATTTTTGTAAAAAAATATAGGACTGAGTTATTAGGACAGAGATGTATTCCCATAATAACTTTAGTTTACTTATGCTTGGAATATACTTATGCATGGAATTATCTTTGTTCGTGCGAGTGCGTGGTTTCGTTTTGTTTCCTTTTTTCAGTCTGGTGGGTGGGTCAGTCATTGGGTTCTTTTTTTGTCATTTCATTTCTTCCCATGCACAGGAATTGATACATCTTGCATGTCAGCTTCTTAAGCAACCTCAACTATGCATGGAGTTTTGGGATAGCGTAAGTTGACCTAAGTGTGGCAAGAATGTGCGAGGAAGCAATTAGTAAATCAAACCTGATAATCATGGCAGTCTCTGTTAGAAAGCTTATGTTACTGATGAGGCGGAAAAAGTTTTCAGATGTGGAACTCTCTCATGAAAACAGGTTTGCAACCAAGTCGTCACTCACCACTCATGAGTTATTCAGTCTCAAGTCAAATCAAAACCTCTCAAATGATGTGCAAGAAAGGCATCTCACTGTCGTCGGGACTTGAGACACGTTGTTATCAATTCACCCGTTACTCTTGAGTGAAGTATCCATGATTTTCAGCCATCAAGAATTTCTGTAATTCAACAATTTTTGGATCAAATATGATGATACAAATCAGAATCATCATATTTGATTGAAAGCTTAGGAGTCCTTGAAATGTAATTGTAAAGCCTGGTTGAACTTATTTTAACCATAGTTCATAGGCATGTGCACAGTGCATGAGAACGTACACCAGAGATGATTATAATAACAAAGCTTTCGAATTGAACATGTAAAGGATATACTCATAATGGACACGTTTATATGTATTCTAAATTAAAAAAAATTTTCACGGGACAAGTCACATGGGGGAGGGGTGTCGGATTATCACCCAGGCTGTGAGACTGTCCAAATGACCCTGGCATTTTGGGGTTTATATACGGTAAAAGATAGTTGGATTTCCTTAAGTGCCCCATGTCACATTGGGCCATTCAAGAATAAATTCTTGTCCCATTTTCTCAACTCCCTAACTTTTGTAGGATGTAGAGGGTGGCATATTCTCTCTCCTTCGGTCCTCCACTAACAGCTTCCCGCTGGACTTCAATCCGTTACTTCAACTCCTGACCCCACTGACAAGCGAGGGCAGCAGACAGGTAACGAGAAGAAACTCGGTATCATAGAAAAGATAGAATCATGGTTTTTGCGTTTTGTTGCTAGTCAGGGAGAGAGGGAATTGTGTGAGAGACTTTCTTTGGTTAAAACCAAAATAATTTTAAGCATCGCAATTGAGCAAACCCTCAGGATTTTGACTTGATTGGTATATTGCCATCCCATACTTCTGTGACATTCAGGGTTGTGCCAACCTGTGCACAAAGTACCTTCATTTCTTCACTGTGTGGATTTCTTATGTTCACATGTCCACACAAAGTCTAAAAAGCCTTTGAACACCCCCAAAAGGAACTTTTTTGTAACATACATTGTAATGTTTAAACATCAACACATCAAGTTGGTCTTAATGTTCTGAAACTCTGTGGTTGGCTGCTTGGGATCTGACAGCATATCCCAAGGGCTGTGCAGCATTTGCGCTAACGCTTATTGCCCAAACCAGGATTGAAGCCTAAACTTGGTATAAATATTTGGATCCCAAGCAAACTCAACATGTACGTTTTTGGCTGTTAAACCCAGCAGTCTAAGATTGTGGTCCAGACCAGCATTGTCAAGTCCTTCGAAAGACCGTGCAAGTCCATCACAAGTCCCCCGGTCTCAAGGCAAGTCTCAAGCCGGTCAAATGGACTGTGACAAAAGTGTGCCTTTGTCGTTGTTCACCTGGAAATTTGTTGACTGGACTTGTAAAGAGACTTGTTACTGGCTAGACTGTGAAACTAATCTAACCTTGACTTAACACTGCTTCTCATCATGCCCTAATCATGTTATTTTTTTACCCCTAGGTGTTTGCTTTCGTGGAACATCTCCCGTCCTTCACGGAGCCCTTGGACAATAACCGGTCAATGGACCTGCAGAGCACCAATCAGAAAGGAGTCTGGAAGTTGATGCAGGACAAGGTGGTCCTGCCAGCAGGTACAAAAGGAACCTAGACTTTCCACAGCATATCTCAAACTCCCTGAGCATTCTTTTGCTAGGAACCTTTCTGAAGCTGCCAAGATCAACCGCCTTGCAGGAATCAAAAGGGATATTATAATGAACTCCCATTAAGTCAAATCTCAGGGTAATAGTTTGAGAAATAAAGGTATCTGGATTTTGGGTGAGGCAACATTCCTTAATTTTCTCTCTGTTCAAGTAACACCTACATCTGCAGTGTTTCCACTGCAACTTGCTCCACTCTCATGGACTGTCCAAAGGGACGCATTTTTCTTGTTTTTATCCGTCTTGAGTAGAAGCACCCCCTCATTAGTTGAAAAGAGCCATATTGGTAGGGAGTGTTCATTTTGTTGCTAGTGATGTGACGGTAACGTGTGCATTTGACAGTCATTTGCAAACTAGTGAAGTGTAGTTCCAACCAAAGGAGCCTCTGTTGATTGGAAAATTGCCCCATCTCTTTGGTCCAGCTCAGGGTTCATTGATTCTGATGGTGTATTTTTCTAGTTGGAATTAAGATTTTATATCATTTTCTAAAAGTGCCTGCTGTCGTTAATACAACAATTAAGTCAAATTGTGTGTAGCAAATCTCTATACTTCATGCCATTTTGCACCTTAGCATGAGCAGAGGGATACAGTCCAGAATGCTTGGTTTTTATACCTTGCAAATTAACTTACAGTCAACTGTAAGTTACCAGTCAAACCATACCTAAATTAATGTGAGCATATTTTAATGTAGAGCTTTTGCCATCGTACCTCCCTCTTTTATTTCAATTCCTAATTCTTTCATTGTCTGAAGGTGATCATTGTCGAGCTTTTATCATGCCAGCTGGTTCACTGGGTGTCCAGTTTCAGAGGGGCAGGGGTGAGTATCGGTCAGAAAACAATTACCCTTTCCTCATGGAAATCTATGTAAAGTGAGTTTGTTCCCTCCAAGGAAAGTACGGATTTGCCATATTAACTTAGCTTTGGCTTAAAATAATGCACGTCTCTATGGGAACTGGCTGCAGCCACTACCATTGACTTGTGTATAATTTCAGACAGTTGTTAAGTAATTTTTGAACATGGTTGAACTCTCCAAATTTTGCAGGCATCAAAGTTGAGTTTACTCAAAGATTGTTTCTTGTGATTCAGACAAACTTCGAATCATGACTAGTTACTCTCACATGGCTGAGAACTTAATGCAGATCCCAGACTCAGATATGAAATAAGCATCTTGATGCATGTGCATCAGGACTTACTTGAAACTCAGCACTCAGTATTGATAGAAGTAACTCTTGAGCTAATAAATGTTGAACCAAGTGATTGAAGATTGACACTCACACTTCCATCAGTTGACTCAAACATGGACACAGACTTAAATCATGGGAATCAAGTCTCTGATTCAGACTTGAGCTCAGTTACTCAAAGCTGTTACCCATATCTTCTGGCTCATAGTTGAATCAAGTAACTCAAATGCATGCTACAGCAAAAGGACAGAAACCCATCATTGTCTCAAAGATTGTGCCATTTTGTGCACTTTTTGGAAGGATTTGGATATCCATCTTCATTAGTAGAGTGATATTATTTTGTGTTTCCTTGCATTCTGCAGCTTTTTTAATTCATCAGAGTTCTGAACCAGACAGCCTTCGTCAGCATTGTTTATCCCTCACAATTATGTTTGTTTCCCCCTGCATTCTGCAGTCGACCTGATCCGTTGGAATTTTGATTTCAGTGGCTGGCAGTTATTCCAATGTCTGATTGACTGGCTATTGGTCAGAATTAGACAGGGCAACATACCATCAGGTCAGTCCCTTCACTGCAGACAGCTCCAGGTTTCTCAAACTTTGAAGGGTCAATGCAAGTTTTTAAATCCCAGTACAACCCTTGAAAATGAACTAGACATTGTTCTTGTGCCTTTCTTTTTTAGTTTTCTGCCGATGAGTATTTCCATATTTGTGAGAAAAACTATGATGTCATCCTTGGAAGACACCCCCAAAAAGCTACTAGAAGCTTTGATATTGTGCTGGCATGAATTGCCTTTCCTCAGTGATTCATTGTTGTGCTTTGTGTATGGTAATAGAACTCTGTCTCAGAACTGTTTTCAATGAGCAAATTCTTGCTCCATAAATAAGTTAGAAAACCCTATAGACCAATCCGTTTAAACGCCGTCACTGCGGTGGCGCCGCTCTCACACGCACATTCTTCAGCTTGACGCGCGCGCGTACATTTGGTAAATCACGACACCCTATTGGTCAAAGAGGCATGTAACACGCGTGTACCCCATGTCCACGAGCGTTGTGCCACCACAGTAATGGCTTCTAATTCTGTTGGTCGAATTACACTATAGAACAAGCATCGCCTTCCTGATTGACATCACAGCAACAGTACCTTCAGTGTTGTGGCAAACGACGATTTGAAATCTTTGAAAACAAGTGCACTTTTCAATGCATCCTTCCCAAAAGGGATGCCAAATACATGGAGTTTCCAGAAAGTAGCACAAAACTTGTGTAAATGAAATTTATCGCTTGAACCTTTCAAGTTGTCACTTGTTGTGTGCGCTGTTCTTATTGGCAACTGTTGTGGAACTTCATGTGTGTAACCAATGATCACATGCTGGAGGGATGACCTCCCATGCAGCAGTTAACCATAGTATTGTTATACTCTGCACAGAAGGGAGAATATATGATGTGAAGAGGTAGGAACTTTTCCTCGGATAAAAGCTGCTTTCATTGTTTTTAACCTCACTCTCATGCTATCGAAAACTGAAAAACACAGAATAGAGTCTTGTAAGGATTGGAATTTCCTCGGTTTGGGGGGGTCAAAGTCCAAGCTGCATGCCAGTGTAACTGTGTTGCATTGGCCAGTTTGTGCTCCAGGGAAATTTGAAAATGAAGCGAATTTGATGTCACAGAGCATTTGCAGACAGGAAAGGGTTCAACGTTTGCAAAGTCATAGCATGAATCTTTGAACCTACATCTCATCGCTGCATTTGTGCCAAGTGGGAACCAGCCTTAAGGCAGTGTATTTGAGGTAGCAAGCGTTAATCATCGGGTGCTGGATGCATGGCTATTCTTCTCCAGTAAAATCACCGACTCCAGTACCCAATATCTCACTGTAATTTGTACCATTTCAAACGTCGGAAGATCTGTCAAAGCTCCCGATGAATTTTCTGTGAAACCTATTCCTCTTTTTCCTAGGTGTCCAAGTCAGCCAAGCTGAGGCCATCATTGACCTTGTGACCCACACTCTGGATGCTGATTGGTCGCTGTTCCCTGAGCTTCAGCTAATCACAGACTACCTCTATCAATTGATATCAAGGTAAACCATGAGTAGATATTTACGGTGTTATGCCATGAATCCTGATGTTCATTCATCCATGTCTTCAGTCTAGAGATTTTCAAAACCCAGTGTGTTAAGGCACTGCTAAGCACACAATGTTACGCTAACGCTTACCTTGGAAGGACACTGGAAACCTCTATGCGCGCATAGTAGTAAACACAACCATGCCAAGCACTACCATAAATCAGTTTAGCACAACTTTTCTGTTAAGCGGCTCCATGAGATAGGGCCTTGATCATTAGTACAGGCCAACACCTCAAAATACTTAGACATTGTTACATTTGTTATGAGCCAGAGACCTTTCTGATATTAGCCAGTTTTCCTTTCTTACTTGCCCATACGACAAAATGGAAAACAGTTTAAAGCCTGTTTCCCTTGTTGACTTTCGACATTTGTTGACTTTTAGTTGCGTACCTGTGCAACTGATGGAATTTTGTCTGGAGTTAAGATGACTTTCCATTAATGAGCACATTTTGTTGTTGATCTAGTAGCTTGACTTCTCTGACGAATCCCCCACTGGGTCTGTTGTCTGTCTGCCTGAAGTGCATCGGGGTCCTGGCTAAACACCAGCCCAGACAGGTTTGCTAGATTTTGTTGCGCTTGAAACATTTTAGCCATTTTTGAGCTAATCCTTTTGAAATATCACTTAAACATCGATACCGTTTTTAATGTACACATGTATCGTACTTTCAGGTTTGGCAGAGTATACAGAAGTCTGGTTTCCTACCCCATACCGGCAATGTGTACAGTGATGCAGCAGAAGCAGTCAGGTACAAAAAAAAAATAACTCCATTACCTTTCTTTTATTTACAAACATTGACAGGTATTCTGTATGGGCAGCCAAAGTTTACAAAAGTTCTCCCTTGGTTGGCAACCAATTTTGCCTCAAACGGCTTTTTTTTTTGTTAATGACTTTGAAATGGGGGCTTTTTCATTTAATGTGTATTTAGCATTTAGGAATTTGCTGTAATCTTTTACTGTATTATTTGGTTTTGCACTTAGGGCCAGCCATGGTTTTGCCAACCACAGTTGTTTCAGTTCCATCCCATTTATTGCCAATCTTACAAATTACCCACACAAGTTACATTTTCAAAAGGTAGTTTGTTAGCATCTAAGGTCACATCTCATATTCCGTTACCCTGCCCCCTTGTGGTATGGTTTAGTGGAGAGGGTATCTACCCAGCTGAATATGGCAAGCTGCTAGCCAGCCAGGAGCAACCCACGGGGGAGTATCCCGTCACCCTGGAGTTTCTCCGCCTCCTCAAGACACTCCTCCAGGTAGGCCAAGTCCTTATCACTGCACCTCATACATATCCATGATCGAGAACCAAATTTTCATTGATCCATTCACCATTACGTGGCAGTAGCTATTTTTGCCATAGGGCAGGCATTCACATGAAGGTCTGGGCATGAATCTTATTTGGTGATGGACTAAAGTATTCTCATGGAATAGTGTGGTAGAACTGCTTCCTGGGTACAGTGTGAATACGCAAGCATCGATCGCCATAGCTGCTCTTGGAAAAATAGTGCTAAGCCTACATGTCGACGAGCACCTTTAGATAATGCCTGAATTTGTAATGGCAAACGGAAAT
This sequence comes from Acanthaster planci, assembly GCF_001949145.1. Next base: position 106,658 of record NW_019091655.1, read on the forward strand.
ACACGAGGTTCAGTGAAACAAATTGAATTTGTTTCATTTTGGGTGGATGGTTGAAGTTGAGGATGAAAAACTAATTTCATTTTAGTACGTACTTTGTCATTTTCAAAGAAAAGGGGGGGGGTTTAAAAATTGACAATTCAATCTGACACTCTACCATATTTGTGTAATGATGCCCTGCACAGCAATGTATTTAGGATCAATCAGCAGAACTTGGTGCTGCCTAGCATTTGAAGTATTCAGAACATCTTGGGTCGGGCTTTGTTACAGGTTTGTGACTGCAGTGTCGTCATATTTGCACAGCAGTTTTTGAAGTTGCATAACCCGCCATTTTGAACCCCCTTTATTGTTTTCATTGTGAAAAGTGTGGCAAGAAAATCAGATCATAAGAAGATGGTTTAAGGGCCGTCGATAAAAACACCGAGTTTTACTCACTTATCTTCCCAGAACTCATGTTCATACCTCTCGGAAGGGTGTGTTTCCATGGTACAATTACCAGTCTTTCAGTTTGCACTTTATCACTGTGCAGAACTTCCAAATTTAAATTGAATGAAGTTGCGTTCAGGGTCTGTGTACAACACACTGATCCCGTGTTTTTTTTTTGTTTTTTTTCATTTGTTTATCACGCATTCAGGGTCTGTGTACAAGCGATGTTGACGTTGCTACGTCCCAGGACCTGCTAGCGTGCGTAGTCTTTGTACAGCGAGAGATATTCACAACTTTCCACAATTGGAGATACGCTCGCTTTGATGACAGGGAAGAAGTGGGTAGGTTGATATTTATGTCATTTACTATGCTCACAGACTGGCTGCCTGTGAAGGCACACAATGGTGTATTTCCACAGAAGATATATGTAGGAAATTGCATTTACTGCTTTATATAGTGATAAAAGGAGCATTCTTGTTAGTTACAAGTCAGTTGAAAGTTCAAATTAAGGAATAAAGCCATTCTGTATAAAGCCATTCATTCTGTACCCAATGAGTTGTTTCACTAAAACAAAAAAGGCTGCCATCTTCATTGTTGTAAACTGTCACATGTTGTTGTTATTAATTAGTCTTATTGACTGATTTCTACCTTAGAATCATTTGAATCTATTCTCCTTTCAGCAAGTGCTTCAAGCATGTTAATGCTGTCTTGATTCACACAACTTGCAATTTAGTGTCTTGACGTTACTGTAAAATGGCCGGTACTTTTAAATCTGAATAAAAATAAAGCGAAGACTCAGTGCAGCCCTCCATCCCCTTGCCCTCTCATTTCTGCTGTGTACAATTTCTTGTTTTATGTCCGCGCACATGACAGGCAAGTGCAGTCTGGACGTTTTCCACGTGGTGCTCCACGTTCTTCCAGCCATTAGCAGAACCCAAACAACCCAAGGTGCCTCTGACAAAGTCAAGAGGTAAGTCTCCAGGATGATATTCAAGACAGATGCATTGGTTTTCTGATTTGTATAACTAGGTGAAAAACCTTTGTATTAGGAAAATATTTACTGAAAATACAAGAACTCATTAATCTAAGGTATGATCGGCTGTATAGTCTCCACCATGAGTGTACGAATGGGCCTTTTTTTCCCAGCAATTAATGGGATATGCTTTTTCACAAGTTATGATTTGCATGATATGGGCTGAAACTGTTTTCTGCAAGTACTGATTGATAAATTATACAATTCTGTGAAATCGCTTATAGACAATGAAGATAATGATGATTACCTGTAAGGTGAGACATATGAGATGTCAACCATATCATGTGAAATGATCTTCTTGGTAATAAAGATTGGTAATGAATCTTTCCAGTTGACTTCTAATCTTACCAATTGCCAGGGCCGGTCAGAACCTGTAAATTCATCCAACACTGAATTGCAGCCAGGATTTATTACATGGCCCGGCATGGCTGAAGCCAATTCATCAAGTTTCAGACATTCGTTTTCCTCTAATTCGAGAACTGTCTCCTGGGGTTCGGCATCACTTAGGCGGTTAATGTCTTTATGTCCTTGTCTGAGATTGGCAGCTTGCCAGATAAATTCAATGAACCATAGGGTCTTTCAGTTTTGTCAGTGACGTACTCAACGTAGAGCCAAATACTGAACACAGCTGTCCTCGGTGCAGTTGGAATAGTGCATGTATTCTGCAAGGATTCAATGATGGTGTCATTTGATAAAGTTTTAACGGCTAAACTCCATGTACATGTAATATCCGTGGAAGAATAAGGTTATGGATTTTCTCCTCTTACTTTTGCACAGCCTTTATAATCTCTTAATGGTACACTGGTGAAAATGTCCCTTCCAAACCATTGGTTGTCATCAAAACTGCACTTCTCAGAAGCCATTTTTTCCCCGTACTTGATGTCACCGCAAACCCTACCCATTTATACTCTCACCTTGCAAGGCTTCAAAGCATACTAAGCTTTTATATTCATTGTTTTACAGTTCACATCTGTACATTTTTATCCATGTTATCATCAGTACACATGCAGGACTTTTGAACTTTTCAGAATGAAATATATAATATGTTAGCTTAAATTTCAGTAACGACATTGATTAATTTTATGGGATTGCTTCAAGCATACATTTAATTTGGGGTTTTTGTGTTTTTTTATGTTCATCAGTGAAGTTGCTTGTTTACATTTCATTCAACCCATAGTGTAGTGTCAGTTCGTGAGACCTGCATCCATGGCTTTCTCTACACCCCAGCAGGTGAGGCATTGCTGTTTATCGTTGCCTCAGGCATTGACAACCTGGAACAGAGAATCATCGATCAAGGAAGGTCAGTTTCAAGGGAAAACATGTGCCTAGAAATGTAAACAGTCTGTAGTATTGTGGCATTTTTGTTAATATTGAATTTGTATATTACAAGAAATATAGAATATCCAGGCGTTGAACTTATCCTTTTCATGAGTAGCCCTGTAGGCTAGAAGAGTGCAGCTTTGTACTATATTTTACTAGTCCGTACCTTTCGCTCGGCATACAGTGCAAAAAACTTTAAGTACAGTTTACAGAGGGCACTGTTGTACATAGACCCTGTATCAAACGTTACCTGAAGTGAATCGGTATATGACACATTTCAGTTGTGAAACCAGTTAAGGTTAGAAAGGTTGATAATGATGTGAAAGGGAATAGTGTGCACATGTGTGGTACCCTGCCATGAGCGGTATTCTGTACTACGCCAAAGGCCCAGCAATCTGCTCCGTTCATGCAATCTTGGGAGGATTGTGCGTGCATGCTCATATTCTGGAAACACAAAGAAAATCATTCAGTTTGATTTACATGTATTTGGATCGGATATTTACTTGATACTGAAAGCATTACATGCATGCCTGCCAACAGTTCCGATTTTTAAGTTTTTAGAACTTAAAAAATTGGAAGGCTTCAATTTCCATAAAAGGGAAAAATAAATAAATGAAAAAGTGCTGACAAAAATTGCGTGGAGTGATTTTCACTTGATCCCTACACTGCACTAGTATTTTGAGCCCTGAATATCCCATGAACCCCAGATGTTTACCATGGAAAGAACATTTTTCCCCTATCTCAACCCCAGTTCCTTTGAAGGTGCCGCCGCCCGCCTGTCCCAGCTCATCAAGATGTCTCTCTCCATCCTCAACCGTCTGCTCCTCCTCAGGCCCCCCAGCCAACCCCCCTGCCCCCTGGAGCAGGCCCTGACCTCCCACACCACGGGCCTGCCCCACCAGCCCCACCTCATCGGCTTGGTGGCCGGCTACATCTATCACCGTCATGACCCCCGCCTGCCTACGCTGGCCACGCTGCTACTCAAGAGGGTTGCCATGGTGAGAAATGCTTTACTTTATCTTTGCTCTATCTTCTCTTCTGTCTTCATCGCAGTTCAAAAATTGTAACTATGAAATTATCTGCCCTAAGTGCACATAATGGCAGCTTTTTTTATTCATAGCTTCGTCTCCGTTGAATGCTTTGTCTCTAAAATAAATCCCCAAATGTAGGCCTAGAGTGTTCAAATTAAATAGAAATACTTCAATATTTGGCAAGGTTGCATGTAGTTCAGTGCCCCAGTGCAGTATTTGACATATTATTGAGCTAACAACTTCAAAGCCAGGAGGTTAAACATTAAGGCAAAGCCTGAGATAGGGGCAAAGCCGAGTATCAGAAAACTCCAAAAGTCATAAGTGCAGAGGTCTGTTGAAACACAAAGGTGCATTGCCAAGAATTGTAGTGACATAATCACATTGCACAGACTCGATAAAGGACTCTGTTCTTACATAACTGCTTGCTGTACTGCATATGGAGTCCACATTCCACTACACTTCTGGAAGATGCCTGAGGTTATAAGAGCTCGGCAAGAGTTTGGAAATCTGACTTGACTAGAGTTAGTTCAGACACGCTATCAGTTGAATCCAAACTGTCCACTTTCCTGTCAGGTTGCGCCTATGTCCATTTTTGGCTGTCTTGGGAGTCAGGCAGCGGCCATAAGGGACATCTACCTGTCTCGTCTGCAGGCACACTCGGAGGTAATTTCATACGGAAGGGCTGTGTAGCACCGTGATCAGAATATTGACAAAAATATATAATAACACATCAGTGCTCAGAAATACATGATTACCGAGCTTTCGGTAACTGAGTACCTTCTTTAGGGTAAGCAAATTCAGTTCGATGTAATTTTATTATTGATTCTTAATGAACATTTCTGATAACGAACCCAAGGATTTCTCAAAAGCAGCCTGGGCACCATAGCTTGCAAGCCTGAAGAAAGCTGTAAGGTGGAGACAGAATCAGTTACAGTTTTAGAGGTGGAAGAATATGCCAGAAGAATATTCTGGGTGAAAACCAATCCAAACCAGAGCTACTGCAACCAACAATTTTTCACAAGTATGTGAAGAATATAATAGGCATATTGTGGTAGTTGCTTAGCAATACTTGCCTTCACTTAACGGTGTCAGGATGAAAGATTAAAGGTCGGCATCCTGGAACTCTTGACGGTTGCCGTGGAGACTCAGCCTGGACTGAGCGAACTCTTCCTGAATTTGGAGAAGGTCAAGCCGGCGTCCGCGGAGAGGCCAGAGAGTGAGAAGCCCACTGTGCCATCCAGCCCAAAGGTCAGTCGCAATGATGAATTCCGACCTTTCATCAAACAATTGGCGTCTTTTAGCACACAATACCCACAGCCTAGTAAAAGGTTTTGTCCTTTAAATCTTCACTGTAGTTTTGTTTCTCTGTCTTCCAGGTGGAGATTGGTAAAGTCAGCTGTCTGCATGCTGTGCTGGACACCATTGAAGAAGTCAAACAGGTATTCCCTGAGAGAGTGTACCTTTATTCAGCATTGATACTTGTATGCAGTGGTTGATCAAGCACTGGCTTGCTGTGCGCCGTCTCACATGCATGCCAATTTCCATGTAAGGAGATTGTTTACAACTATTCATGACAGGAGTACACAATAACATGGCTAGAGGGATCATTGAAAAAAGTGGAGTCAAAATGTTCGACAGAATCATCAGAAATGTATAATTTTTTAAACTTATTTTGAGTGTATGACTCAAAAGGTATTTATGAAGTATGTGCTAAACCAGTCTTATATGTTTGGGCTAATTACATATTCTGTTACTAATTTCTGTTTTGTGTAACATTCAACAAACATGGTTGCTGTCGTGTTGGGAGCCTTTGACATCCATTTTTCATTGAAATATGTTTGTACATGTATAAAGTGTAAAGGCCTAAAATATGTTAGTTTTATGGTGAAACACATGATCAATTTGCAAAGGAGAGAATCGCACAACAAACTCTGCGTCGTTTGTGTAATTCCACATGACCACTGATTTGAATTTGGCCAGATTAATTTGTTTATTTGAAAAAAAGATATCAGTCAGTTGGGCCGTGCTAGCAGTCAATCCAGTTTTCGAAACAGTCTTCCATGGCAGTGAATTAGAGGGAACAGGTTATCTTCTGATGACAAATTGATTTGTTTAGGATTGACCGACAGCACAGTGTCGATCATGATCATGTATGTACATTTACACCTATCACAGCCAACCTTTACATTGTTTGGCCTTTGTTTTAGGGTTCTACTCATTGTCCACCGGACCTTCACTGTGCTGCCCTGGGGTTCCTCCAGGCACTCTGGCTGGACTGTAGAGAGACTGCCCTCTCTGTGCTGCGCACCAGGTAGGGCTGTGTAATCTACCCAAAAAACACCATGGCTGATTTTGCAAAACCTGATCCCACCAGTCAGTGCAAAAGCTTTACATTACACTTCAGATTTTTGGCACGGTTGTAGTCAAGTTGAAGTCGATTTTAATTTTGGACTTTTTGCCCTGTCTGACGTGTATTGTAACACTGTATACTCAGTGTTTCCCCCAATTGTTGTGGAAAAAACCACAAGGTACCAGGGTGGGATTCGAACCCACGACTTCCTGCTTACTAGTGCAGACGTCATAACCACTTGACCACCAAGCTTGCCGGTATCAGTTGGCTGGTTCGAGTCAGATGTAGCCGTGGGTACCGCGAACAGCTTTTTCCAAGGATGGATTTGCGTCGGGAGATGTCAATTTAATGTTACATTTAAATTAAAATCTACTTGTTCCTTATGATATAGCGCCCTCTTACAGTTTGTTCATCTATAGGATCTGGGTGTTTCATGTGATATTGCCCCCTTTTGTGACAGACTTTATCATCCGTAGACTTTCCACATAATTATGTACCCCTGAGATATGTCATTCTACATAAGCACAGGATCAGGATGTATCACATGATATTGCTCCCGACAACATCTGAGTTGTTAATTTTCATTTCATTTTTTTAGACCTAAATTCTGGGATGATGTAGCTGCCCCTCTGTTTAAAGATCTTGAAGTTCCAGAGGGAGGAACACAGGTAGACTTGACTAGTGTAATGATGGCATTGTGTACCGTTGGTTTGTAGTGTATTTAAAAGTGTTATACAAGAATGCAGTTTTAGAGTATTGAAGCGTGATCTCATTTGAACCAGGAAGTGTAGTGTAAACAAATGAAGTATGCACACATATCGGTTCATACGCTGGTTCTCGCGCTAATGCCTTTTACACACATAATTGTGGGCATGACTTACTCACTTCGTTACACTATAGTTGATATGTTGAAGTATAATTGCGAACTATAATTTTACAAAATTTATATCAGTGGGGTCCCTCTTGATGTTGAAATTGTTAGCATGTCTGAATAATACATTTTGTAATGTTCACCAACCTCTAGATATTTCTTAATAAATGGAATGAGGCCTGCTTTCATGATTATGTGTTGTTAACCACTGTGTTGAATCCGTTGGTGTTTCCAGGCAATCAGTTCTGAGATCAAAATCCGCGCCTACGCCTTCAGGATTCTTGCACTGGAGTGTTACTACGTCTCAAGGTATACAGAAATAGTCATTTCTCAGAATTTGGCATGGCTGAAATCTGTCTCAAAGGCCAGAGTGCCTTTTGAACAGTCTTGATTTTCGTCAGGGCCCACTTTCAGGGCTCTCTGCTCAGATCTCCCGCAAAGAAAGTTTTGGCCAGTCCTTTAAGCACAGAGGGCATAGTTGTGAGATGTAGGCCTGTGCACAAAATACACAGAATTGGCAGTCACAGTAAGCATAGATTTTCCTGACACTGTTCTTGTTAGACTTCAACAACTTGTTTTGTGCACTTTTTGTGTTAGGTGCTCACAGAAATACCAATATTCCCACAATCTCCCAAATAAAATGCATTGCACACCTACATGTATGAAAAAAATATATAAAACCCTTACACACCAGATTTCAGATTGTCATTCGGTGGTGGTAGAACTTGAATATATTTGATTCAAAGTTCCAATTTGTTTTTTTTTTCCCAGTGAAAATCTTCAGAAGGGTCTAAAAGCTGTTCTGAGGAAGCTGAAGCAAGAGGACAGATACTCACACTGGTCAAAGGTAAAGGTCAGAGTTGATTTTGGACAGCCTTAGGGAATAGAAACCTAACCTTATATTGGTATAAGAGACTTCTAAATGTTTGATTATTACCAATCTTGCAAATTTACCTGTGGCGTTAAACAGTCATTTTAGACGCTCTGTTTTCTCATGCTACAAACCCTGTCCGTTAACCGTTCAATCTCCATAGCTTCAGTGTTCTCTTTCAGCTTTGTGTCTTCTTGGTTATTCAAAAGAGAGAAAAAAATCCCAAAGCAGGTTTCCTTGAGTAGAGCTTCTAAAGCACCTGTGCAACTTCATTTTCCCAAGATATTTGATGCAGTGTTACTAGACAGAAACAAGGAGATCTGTCTTGGTCTCCCACTCCAGTTCACTGTGTTTCAGCCAGTGCAACAATATTGACTTTCTTACAGTAAGTGTCTGTTGCATGGTGACACTCGAAACATGAATGTATCTCAATTATACTGGAAGAGTTGGCCCAGTTATGTATTATGCCTGTGTTGACCGTCTCCCCAGTGCGTCCATTCCCTGCTGGAGTCTGCGGCCGAGCAGCAGACAGACCTCGAGGAGTACCTGATCCGTCAGCACCAGCTGTTGGTGCTGGTGCAGGCCTGGCGTACGCTCCTGCTGGTATCCACCTCAGCTAACGTAAGCCTGATACTCTTTCTTGAGTTAGCCATGGGGCCCTGATTCCTTGCGTCTGTCTGCCTTGAGCAGAAGCAACCCCTCATCGTTTGAAAAGAGCCATGTTGGTGGGAAGTATTTATTTTATTGGTAGCCATGAACGCAAACATTACGTGTGCATTTCACATTCGTATGTGAACCATCAAATGTGCGGTTCCCACCAAAGGATCCTACATTGCTAGGAAAAATGTGCCCTCTGTTGATCCAGCTCGGGGCTCATGGCAGAAATTATTAGGGTATTAGGGAAAACCACCAACATAAGGCTGAATCACTCAGTTGATAGAGTGCCAACACAGTGCTCTGGTGGTCACGGGCCAAAATCCTGCTCCATTCAATTTCTTCATTCACCTTTTTAATATTTGATAGAGGCACATAATCAGTTTCCCTGTTTGGTTTTTTAACTTAATTTACAGCTTAGATAATTTTTGTACGAAGCAAATGTCAGCTGTGAAGCGGTTATACATAATGAGAATTTGTATGTCATTTTGAGCAGCAACCAGTTTTTGCAAACAAATAGTTCTTGCCCTAAGCAACTTTCTGTGCATAATCTTTTGTTGAAAAACAAGAAAACGTAGACACACGGTGGGAATGTATGTGCATAATGTTGTACATATTCTCAAAAATGAGTAATTTTGCGAGACAGCAGTATATGGATGGCAAACATACCCCTGTGAAATACCTTCTGTTGCCATCCATGAGCCTCATATCTTGTCCTCATATCATATGCCTGTGTCAGGCAAGGCAACACCTTCCAAAGCTTCCAAAACTGTGTTGTTTGCTGCTTGGTCCTATTCTATCACATGGAGCCCTCTCGTGACAGAGCACAAATTTAAATGAAGTTGACCTCGCTTCTGAGGGCATGTGAACAACCTGCAAACCATTCTCAGACCTTACAGAGGCATGGAGACTGTGTTCTGAGGTTTTCCCCAAAGCAGCTGAACTTGCCGTCAGTAACTGACAATTCCCTTCCCTGTTATATTCTTGACACGCCCACACAAAGCCTGCACTAGTGTGTATGTTCTCCTCCACTCTCAGGGCAAAGCCGTGGAATTGTCTGACACTAAGGTCCAGTCGGCCATCTTGTCCGATATTGCGGCTTCCATCGATAGCCTGGTTAGTATCTCTGAAAAGTTGAACTTTATTATGCTGTTGAGTTCACTGAAACATGCTATGAGGATGTTGATAGTATTAATGATATTGATTGGATTAAACCACCTGGTGAAATGTCTCTGTCAAGTCTGCTGTGTTAGGTCAGAAGAAACTGGACAAGTAAAGACCGATTCGGCGACCGCAGTGAGCCAGTTCAGTATTCCAACAGAGCATGATATGCCTGCAGTTCAAGAACACACACGTAAATGTGGTGCTGGGCACAATAATGACATCTCCTCATATTTCTGTGCCTTGAAACTTGTAGGTTTGGGATAGATACAGACAATGATTGCATATAGTTGACTCAGTAACACAATTGAAAGGAGTGGTTCATGTGTAACATCACGTGTTTGCTTTGAAGACTTCACTTTTTTACTTCATGGCCGAAATTCTGCATATGTCATCCTGCAGTGTTTCATGTGTCCTGCATGGTTTGCAGAAACTTTGCATTCAAGAAGCCACACAAGTGTAATGCTTTGGGAAACCTCTAACATAAACCTCATATTCACACTAGGAAATTTCCCCAAGTGTTCATCTTATGAATTATCTTTTGTACTGTTTTCCTTTCCAGTCCTGTCATCTTGACTCTGTCCTGAATCAGAAAGCCTGTTCCCTGCTGTCCAGTCTCTACATGTCACTCCTGACACACTGGACAAGGTAACGGCTTACTAAAATGTATCTCTGTCCAAGGAGATTGGACCCAAGTGCATACCATGCTGTTAGAGACTGATTACTCTTGACTTGTTCTTGTGTAAGAAGTGGCTGTCATCCACTCAACATTGTACCTTCTACAGTGTCCTCCGAGTGCCACATTTTGAATTTGGTTAGGACTGATAAATATTTGAAAGGAGCCCACTTGAGTACCTCCCAATTTTGAGTGCATTTAGTGCATTTCTTGGCATGTTAGTTTTTCCCGGGAAAAAAATTTAGTGAGATGAAATATTCCAGAATGTGAATGTTGCACCCACCATTGTAAACTTTGTCGCCAGACGTCAAAACTTGGTGGCTACTTGTTGCACATGGTGAGAGACAAGCAAAACTTGGCAGAGTGCCAGGCTACTTTAATAGGTTGGAGAACACTGAAATACATTTAGAAGCTTTTGGTACTTAAATCTAGTAAGGTTAAACTGCAAACTCCTATTTTTGTGAGTTGAGATGCATATTTCAGTGTATCTGCTATATGCTATCAACCAACCAGTGATCTTTATTAGTGTCTACCTTGTCCATTTATTTCTCTCTCACAGTCACAACAAATGGTTTGAATAATTGCCAGATATCTACATGAATGCACATTTTTGGTTGCATTCTCAGCAAATCTGTTCACATATTTGAGTGTGTGATTTTTCTTAAAGCTCTGAGGTTTTGTTAGGCTTCCTACCAAATCCCACAGAATCCAACGACATTGGAGCGTGAATCTGAATCCAATAGAATCCTTCAACTTGTTTATTCTTTTACTTGTGACAAGGAAGCATTCCATAGATTAAACAAAGTGAGCCATATTGCAGCAACAGTGTCACATTTTTTGGCCACCCTTTGATACACGAAGGGGAGATTTTGTGTCGGTCACTGAATAGGTTGATAAATTAGTCCAATAAAAGTAGGCCATTGAAAGTCATGCTGCCATCTTCTTTAATTCTGGTCCAGCACCCAGGTCAGTCAGTGGAAGCACGTAGACATTCTGGTTGACGTGCTGGAGAGAATCACCGACTCAGACTCACCAGGACTTGGCAACGCTGCCACAGCCATCATGGCCGCTCTCACTACGTTACTCAAGCAACGCACCAGCAAGCAAGGTAGCACTTGTATATCAATTCTTTTTCCATAGTACTGGTTGTTCAAAATCACCCAAATTGCTTTATTCCCTAGCCATTACCAAACTCTTTGCAACATCAGTCAAACATATTTTTTGCTAAACTGTAGATTTTTGTAAAATTTCTTCAACCACTATAGGTGTTAATGTTGAGTTCAAACATGAAGCACTTCTCACTGAAATGCCAATTTAAACCAATGTCACAATGAATGTGTCTGACTAGTGGAAATCTCTGGAGTTACAGTGGAGACACATTTACTAATGACGAGAAATGTTTGTCTGGCAAGAATTTCATTGTTAAATGAGTTCTTGGAAGTGAATTTTACTTAAGGTTGTGTGCGCCTATTGTACTCACTACCTTATTACTCTACAACGAACTTGTCCCAGACATGGCACTTTTTTGGCCCGAAATGCCGACTTCTTAAAATGACAAGATAACAAAACCGTAGTCCTTTACAAAATTGGACTTTACAAATACCGACCCCCAATGGTTATTTGTTCAACATTTGTGTGACATTTCTTTTCACATTTCTGCCTTTTTGAAACTGGGAGAGAGTGTGCCTGGGTGATATGTACTGCCCTGCCAGGCTGTGACCCACACTGGCTTGACGTCTCCACAAACACTGTACCTCTACAGATCGGTTTGAGCCTCTTCGTGTGCAAACCCAATTGTAATTACTCAAGCATGAGGCTGAGTAAAGACTTCATCCACTTCTGCATACAGAAGTTGCCGAGTCATGTTTAAATGCCCTCCCTTAGGAGAGGAGTATAGAAAAACCTGGAGTGTCAGCATGCCATCTGATGGAAAGTGGTTAAGGAGTGACGTGATTTGCAGTTTCGTAAACATTGGCTGTTTCCCCATGGTCACATTCATGTGATCGCTGTCATGCTTTGTGCACTTCGGTTTTCATTTGCAGCCCTCCATGTGGAAACGATGGAAACTCTCCTTCCGATCATATGCCTGGCACTGCAACAGAGCAGCCAGTTCTACCTCAAGTCCCAGGGTGACATCAATAAGTCCCTTCCTTCTATCAAGGGGTCTGCTCAGGGGTTTGTCAGTGGGAGGAGTCAGGAGTATGGCCAGGGAACTGTCACAGGGTCTGTCGGTGGCAGTGGTCTGACCGCTGACAATTTAGCTTTACCAGGTGGCCAGGGGAGGGTGGCAGGAACTAGGTCCACAAATGGACTGGAGACAAGAGACAAGGAACGTGCCAGTATGCCAGCTGTTTCCAAATATTCGGTAAGAACAGTTAACATCATAAGAACAGTTAACATCAACCTTATTGGGAAGGTTTAATCCACGAAACTTTTAAAATTACCAGGAAGTTCACCAGAATGATTTTACGGGATATAGTATTGGGGACAATATAGCAGGGCATTACTTCAACATGGAGCACCTCATAGCTCTGATAAGGGGGTGTGGAAATTCAAGAACTGAGAACTTGCCTTGGTTTCATTCACCATGGAAGATTGTGGCAGATTCAGGAAGGTCTTTGGGGAAAATACTTTGAGAGCTAGGACTTTGTTTTCTTGTAATATTTGCTTGTTCATTTTTATATGTGTTTGACTTCATTTGTGGATGATGATACAATTCTGCATGTCTGCGATGAATTGTACAGATTTTCAATACGGTGATCTTGACCTTTGTTTTGAAATGATCAGAAGAGTAAAAGATGTGGGTTTTTTGCTCATTCTGTTGAAAATTTATTCACATGCAATTAGCATTACTCATGTACAAACCAGAGCAGGCACACCATGTGTTTATCTTCTCTGACTTTTGTGGATAGGCCACCTTGTGCCATCCGCAGGTCATGGAGAGGTTCATAAATAGGTAACTAGATACGTAGGGCATTTGCAAAGGATTATCCAATTCTGCTCCCAACGTAAAAACAAAAAGTACCCGAAGTAACTAGAGACAGTCCCGCCATGAATAAGCAGTGATTTAGTTCTTTCTTTATGAATTGAAACAGATGCCAACTATCGCTGCGTATCTCCTCGATGAGCTGCTAGTCGGTGAGAAGACAAGAACCAGCATGTGGTTGCCGCTGCTCAGACAGCACGGCATGCTGAACCTGCTGCTCACCACCCTGCAGTCCTGCCTACAGGTAATTGCAAGTTGGACCAAAAAGGCTGTAGATTCGGTATACAAAATCCTGGCCTTACAGATTGGGTAATCTTGTAGTGCACGTTTGGCTGAGAATTGTCCTTCATTAATGTCACTCGTGTAAAGTGAGTGAAATGAGATTCTTTGTCTTTAACCCCAAAAGAGCTAGGGGCATCCCACCCACGTTTTCTCCAATCAATTTCATCACAGTGCATTGTTTCCACAAGCCAAACCTTAAGGAATTTTTTCAGTGATAACTTGCAGTCACTTGACACCAATTCTGTGAAAATCAGACGTGCCATTCCAGTGCAACATTTATTTTAAGACAGTTCAGCTGACAAAATAATCTGGCCCTTTGAAGGTAAATGTGCCATATATTCTGGTGACGGGGCCTTTCGTATTGTCAAATTCTTTCACCTACTTGAAAAGTATGCTATCTTACTGTTGGCAAATAGAACTGCCTGTGAGTATGATTCTTGACAGAAAATATCCAATTACTAATTCAGTTTTGGCCTGTACACAGTATACTTTATCTGAACAGTCAGTCAAATCGCTTGTGCCTACACTGCATTCAATCCTGCTGGAAAATGGGCACCTCTCCACGCCCAGCAGAGAGTTTTGTCTACATTGCTAACTGCATTTGTATGAAAGTGGCCTGGGATTGTCATAGAATTGCTTACAAAAAACAGGAAAGCCTGAGGCTGCGCATTGCCTTTGAGTGATCTGTTGCATATTGGTGTTGTGTTGCAAAGTGATTGCCGCTGATCCAGCTATGTGTTCAACTGCAATCCGCCTTGAGCAGAATCACCCCCTCATTGGTTGAACAGAGCCAGGTTGGTGGGGAGTGTTCATTTTGTTGGTTTGCACGTGGCTGTAATGCGTGCATTTCACAGTCACCTGTTAACCAGCGAAGTGCAGTTCCCACCAAAAAAGCTTCCGTTGCGAGGAACTTGTGCCCTCTCTTGGTCCAGGGTTTGAAGAGCCAATCTCGCTGCTGTTTACATTTGCAGGTCAGGCAGGGATTACACTACTCTGAGGCTGTGCTGTTACTGCTTCTGGACTTGGCTAGTATTCCACAGGTAACACACACCATTGTCGCAAGTATAATTTGAAGCTAGCCACAAACGTGAATAGAATTTTGCATATGGACCTTATTTATGAATCGGCCATATTGAAATGAAAGGGATAGTATCTCTTCATATTTTGAACTTGAAAGCATCAATGAAAGAAGAAATGAAATATATCCTGTGAAAATGTTTTACCTGCCTATTCTGGTGAATTATGTGATATTTGTGATAAAACATGCTTTAGTGTTTTGTGCCAGATTAAGGAAAAGTTGAAAAGGAGGCTTGGAACCCACAGAAAAGTCCTAAAACAGTCTTGTACCATCCCATTCAGCAGGCAACAATTTAGAGCAAAGACGCAAGGGACAAGCTCCAAAAATGACCAACTCAGGAGTGAGGTCTATTTTGTGAAGGAGGTGTAACTAGACCCCTAGTTCTCCTGCACTGTCCAGAGCAATTGAGCATGTGCATCAAGCATGTAAATAGATGGCCTGGAGGACAGTATGGGTTAATATGTTCATGTAGGATCACAGCTGTGACGTTGTATCATTGCTGTACCATGTAATTAAGACCAATGTCACCAAACCTTGAGGAGTGTCACAGATATGGCAACGACTGTGTGCATGCAGTTCCATAATGCTCACGTAAAAGTTTCTGAATCAGCTGCAGTCACCTTGGTTAGGAATAGGTTCACATTCTGAATGGGGCAAGTCACCTTGGTTAGGAATAGGTTCACATTCTGAATGGGGCACCAAGTCTGAATATTTGCTCAGTGGGGGACTAAGTATTTCAGAATTCTGAAAACCAAGGGGCATTCTGCTTGCATCAACCTTGATCTCTTGAGTTTTTGACAATTATGATTTCAGCTTAGTCTATTTGTTGTCCAAGTTACAGACTCGCACCCTGCATGAATTTGATCAAACAATTTCAAACATTTTGTGGTGTTAAACAATTGTGCAGAATTTTTGGAACTGGGCTGCTGAACTACAAAAAAAAAGCTGTCCTGATTTTTGAACCAAGGAAAGCGGGTAGCAGACAAACATTACACAAACCTAACTCAGGGATTGGAAAGATGGAATATGTGAAAACTAGTGCGTCTAGGGATATCACAATTGACAGCATTTGTGGTGTAATTTACCATGATGTACTTGGCAGGCTGCAGAATCCATGCAGACCACGGGTCTGGTACAACAGATATGTCTGCCACTGTTGCAACTACATCAACAGAATGGGGAAGATGCAATGACCTGGAGCAAGGTTGCCAAGGTGAGAAATTGGTGTTCTCTGTGCAAGCGTATTATGTCTATTAGCTTCTGCTGTAGGAAAGCTGGTGAATGGAATGCTGAAAAAGCCTTTGAAAAGGAACTTCTTGTTTCTGTTATAAAGAACAGGCTTTGATTAAATAAACTGAATAAGAAAGTATTAACTGAAACAGGATTGGAACCGGTTGCCTGTGGAATGCTGTTCCGGTGGTTTATTAATGGAGCTGTCTGACCCAACTTTGGCGGTCTTCCAGTTAATTCAAGGTTGTTGTTTCTGACCGGGCGATCACCAACATGGGTGTGGATGCTCAGTAGGGAGGAATCTGCGTAGCAATTCAGAGATACCAGGTTCAAATCCCACTCCACTCGGTTTTCTCTGCTCAACCAAACTATTGGTATGTTGTTATCATGCCATGTGCAACAAGATGCGGTAAATATAGGTTAGGCTTGCGGTTGCCCCATGAGGGAGAAAATATCTCTTTTTTGAGTGTGTGGTTCTGAGAAGAATCGATGGTGAACACTCGACGTTCCGAACAGTATGCTCTGTTTGTCTTCAGGAGGTTGACTGGTTGCCTGGCTCAGAGAATGCTGGTTATAAGTGCTGGGGAGGATGCTAAGGGTGCACTGGAGCAGAAAGGCTTGCTGACGGTGGATCTGCTGGCCTGAAAGGCTACTGAGTGCATTCACTGATGCGTGGCAGTGTCGTATAGGGTTTAGTGGGAGGAGGAACTAGTGACTGTGGGTATAGATGACCCGTTGGTCTGGGAGGGTAATATGGAGTGCCAGATGCTGCTGATGTGGAATCCAGCGTCTTGGAGTACTGCGTCGTGTTTGTGTATCTCGATAGCTTCCCTGACGCGTCTTGGGGACCATCTGTTCGCTGTAGATGGTATGCCCCAGGGAATCATCTGGGTGGCACGAGACCTTGACATCCAGGAAAGGAATGGATTTCCTCTCCTCCTGTTCCATTGTGAACTTGATGTTGGGATGCAGGTCATTTAGGTGATCCAGGAACGCTTGCCGGTGCTGGGGGCCATGTGGCCAAATGACAAAGGCATCATCCACATAGCGTAGCCAGGTGCTTGGGCGGTGATCTGCTGTGTCAAGTGCGGTACTCTCAAAGACTTCAATGAACATGTCAGCCAGGACCGGGGATAGAGGAGATCCCATGGAGGTCCCAGATGACTGTTGGAAGAACTTGTCCCTCCATCTGAAGTTGGCTAAACGAGACACAGGTTAGCAACAGGTCATGGATTTGGTCCGGAGATAGGGCTGTGCACTCACAGAGAGTGGGGTCTTGCTGTAGACGTTATTTGGCAATGAGGCATGCCTCGCCTGTGGGGACATTGGTGAAGAGGAAAATAACATCAAAGCTGACCATGATGTCATCATAGCTGAGTTGCAGTTGCTTGATCATCTGAACAAACTGATCAGCGTTGGACACGTGATGTGGGGATTTACCCACCAAGGGTTGGAGAATTGTGATAAGGTGCTTGGTGGTGTTGTACATGTAGGTGGGGCCTCCTCTCGAGCCAACAATGGGACAGAGTGGGGTACCGGGTTTGTGTATCTTCGGCTGACCAAACAACCAGGGGCTGGTGGAGCTGGAGGGTCTGAGCTGTCTGTACAGCTGGTAGGGGATTGCATCGGAGCGGTGGAGTGCCAATAACTTGCTGCCGATCTTCAGTTCAACAGACGGAGCGGGGTCTTTCTGCAGGGGGCGGTAAGTAGGGATGGAGAGCATGTCAGTGACCTTACTGACATACATGTAGTCGGCCTTATCCATGACTACTGTTGCATTGCCTTTGTTTGCTGGCAGGATGTCGATGGACTCGTCTTGACGCAGGTTCTTGAGTGCTGTGAATTCTTGTCTTGAGAGGTTGGTCTTGGGCGGCTTGGCTTACTTGATGGATCTGGATGCAGACTTCCCCTGCTGCTGCCTTGTTCAGGTGTTGTAGCACTGGTTCTGTAGACTGGATGATGTCCTCAACCGGGATGGCTTTTGGTGGGACAGCAAAGTTCATGCCCAAGGACAGGACCTTGGTTCCTGATGCTGTGAGTTGTCGCTGGGTGAGGTTCACTACTGTCTTCTTGATGAATGCTTGCTGGGATCGAAGTTGCGTGGCCCGGCCTTGTTGAGGTGGAAAAGGAGATATATTCTGAACAAGGTGTTTGGGGCACAGCTTGGCAAATTTCTTGATCTGCTTGCGGCGGGAAGTCTTGTAGGCATGGAGGCTGGATGACTGGGTGAGGGCTTGAATCTTGGAGAAATCTCTTGGCTGGATCGTATCTTGAAGAGTCTGCCGAGAGTTGTTCATCTGCTTGTCCAGTGATGCTAGCTGGGATCTGGTTCTTGAGATCTGGAGTCACAGTAGAGACCGGTTGGAATCTTGGAGTATGTGGCTGGACCGTGGTTTCTGATGGGATCCTTGAGGCAAAGTCCCCTTAGGATGATGTTGGAGTCACGGCAATGTTTCAGGAAAGTCAAGTTGTTGATAAGTTTCGAACACCTGATGGAACTGCGTTCAAATCTCCTAACTTGACTTGTGATGAGCTCCCCGTAGATGTGGTAGTTGTAGAGATCTGCAGGCCCTTGTTGTATTGAGCAACCACTTGCAAGAATATAGCCATCAATTCTTGGACAATGGGAGATAGTTCCATTGCCACTGGTAGATCTTGTGGTGGTTGGCAGGCTTGGACTCCAAGGTTGTTTTGCCGTGGGGGGAAGCTGACCTGTTGGGTGTTGTTACATTGAGAGACACCACACTTTAACAGTTGCTGTGTCTAGCGAAACTTCTTGACCAACCACTGTGGGGATAGGGGTAGGCTGGAAAGGAACAAACATTTCCATATCCCAGGGTTTCCAGCCATCCTAGGAACAGGGAAAACCTGGAACTTGAGTTTCCTTTATTTCCAGTCATGGAAAAGTCAGGGAATTTGGGGAAAAATACCTAAAATCTAGAAGAATTTGGGGAATTAGATTGGTCCAAAAGCGAAAGTGGTCAGTCTGTTATATTTCGTCGCATCTCCAAAGACCTCTAGTGACTTTTCATACATGTCAAACTGGACATAGGTCAAATAATTGTCCTGGAATTTTGAGACTTCTTCTGGCAATTGTGTTTTCCTGAAATGCTGTAACAGAGACTATTTTGAATGCATGTTCCTTTGTTCTCTGTATACAGACGGAGAAGGCAGATACACTCACCTGGCTGTCCATTTATCGCCATTCTATCTCCGTGGTGACGGTGATGCTGGGGACTTTGCAGCACAGTTTCCTATCAGATGCCTTGGACTTCTTTGGAGTTCATCGGGAACGCATGATGCAGGTTTGTTGCAAGTTGCTGCTCGGTTTATTGCATGAGCATGACAAGCACCGTCTTGTTCTGTGTTCTTGTGTGTTTGTTTCTAATATTGCATTGTCTTCGTTGAATATGCACAATAAGAAAATCCCGCATTTAAAAATGGTACACAAACAGAGACCCAGCCTCTAACTAATGGAGACTTTAAGAATACAGTAAAAAAGAAAACAAGTTAAGTCATATTTACGCAAAAAAAGGTTGAAACGAGGATTGCTATAACACTGAGTTTAAGATTTTTCCCATGAGAGTCTGAATATCAGTTGGTTTTCAGACACTAGTTTCAATGTTTATTTTAGGTCAATCAAATTATAATTATTAAGCACTTTCCAGCAGTTTAATATTTCAAAAAGGATTTTTTTTAATATAAACTTCATGTCTGAACATTGAGAATTTCCCTTCCCCTTGGGTCAGTGCCTGGATGCTGTGCGATACAACCAGAGCCGAGCCTGTCTGATGGAGGCTGAGACAACCAGTGCCTTCATCTACCAGCTCTCCCTCTTTGCCAAGGACCTAGGAAGTCGGCTGAGGACTGGCGAGGTCCAGGTGCTGCTGCTGGGGGTGACATCGCTGTGCCACAGCTGCATGGCACTGCTGATCAGGCCAAAGCTGCTGCAGTATCTGACTGAGGTGAGTGACGAGGTGAACAGGCTGGACGTCCAGTGAAGTTCTGGATTGGTGCTTTTTGGGGTTTTTTGGAATGTCACCGCTCCATAGCTACGCGGCACTGCTGATCCGGCTTTAGCTGCTGCAGTGTCTGAAGTGAGTTGTGAGGCTACCGGGCTTGTGGTCCAGTGAGGTTCTGATTGCTGAACAGGGGCTAAGTGTTCCTGTGTCGCAGCTGAATGGTGCTGCTAATTAGGCAAACACTGCTGCAGGGTCTGACAGGTGAGTTGTCAGGTGACCAACTTGAGCTTCAGTGAGGTTCAAGGATGCTGCTGTTTTGTGTAATGTTGTTGTGCCATAGCTGTATGGCGTTACTGATCAATTCACCGTGTTACTGTTTCTGACAGAGGAGAGTTGTCAGGTAAGCGGTTTGAATTTCAGTGCGCCACAGTTGTGTTTCTGATCAAATCGAGATAACAAGCTCAATGTTCAGTGAGGTTGTGCAATCCTACCAAAGCTGATATCGCACACCACAGTTGTGCTGCTGATCACACCATAGCTGCCGCAGCATCATGCAGTGATGAGTCAGGAGGGAACAGACTCAAGGTTAAGTGAAGTTTTGCACTTTAGCGGGAGGTGACGATTTAGTAGCACAGCTGTAGGATCCTGTAGTTCTCTGCTGGTGTGTTTTACTGTAGTGAGATGTGAGGAAATCGGGTGAGGTCCAGTGAGGTTCAGGGACTCGGCCCGTGAACTTTTGCAGCAGGTAACTTCTGATCAGGTCAAGGCTATTGCAGTATCTGACTTATTTTATTGTTATTTAACCAGAGGGTAAAACCCTGTCAATTATAAACCTTTTCCGTAGGAGCTCTTGGGAAAGAAACCAATGAAGAAATGTTCAGGTTAGTTGAGTTTTAACTGAGGTGAAGTGCAAGGTAACAGGCTTGAGACCAGTCCGGTATCTTCATGAGAATTTATTTCTGGGTTTTTTTTATTCTGGCAGAGGAGCGCCAAGCACGCAGACTTGAACAAGCAGCAGCGGATGGTGCTGACCATGAACGGCACCCCGGTGAGGCTACGACAGCAGACATCCATGACGGACCTGACAGAGGGCAAACTCAGCCCAGAGGTGCAGCACATCCAGGCTAGGTAGGTTTGGTTCTCGTACGGGATCGGTGCAGGGAGCAGTATCAATCTGTGTTGCCTGTCCCGGTAGACCCTGGACCATTTTGCAAACCCTTCTTTGGTTCCTGTCTTTGGCTGCACCTGTTTTCAGGTTCTCGCCTTTGTAGAGACCACCTCAATGTGAGTCGGCGTTATGCCATACAGATGTTAACTGTAATAGAA
This sequence comes from Acanthaster planci, assembly GCF_001949145.1. Next base: position 127,912 of record NW_019091655.1, read on the forward strand.
AGCCAGAGATGGTAATCTTTTTTGATTAACCTGAACATCAGTCTTAACCCCTGACGCGTTGGAATAATTGTACCGAAATGAGGATTGGGAATTGTTGGCATCAAAGGCGTACAGATGGTTCTCAGGCTAGTGACCAAATGGAAGCAAGATGAAAAAACTTTAAGTTTGAGAAAGCCTCAGTGTGATGGCATAACTATTGCTTGGACTAGATATCATCCAGTGAGTGTATGACCTCATAGCCGAAGGCCAGCAAAGTAGGCAACTTTTTCTTCTCAGAATTCTCGACCAAATGTTTCATGACAACTCGTCTCTTTCAAACTCCAACAATACACCCCCTTTTTAACTTCACAGCTGCACTTTTGGCCAACCAAAAAGGTTATGCACTTGGAACGATCTTCCTGCTTATAGAATTCCCCCAGGCCTCTGAAAAGGGCACCAAAAAGTCATCACGATGATAGGACTTGTTATTCTCAATAGTCATATTTTTTTCATTTGATTGTTTTTGCGCTCTTGACGACAGATTGCTGGTGATTCTCGGCCATGGCTTGGCTGCCCTGAGACATTTCAGCCCTGATCTGCTGACCATTCTCCTGAACCCAGTGAGCCAGAATTCTGCCTTCTATAACTGTAGAAAGCACACCTGAATAACTGCTACCCAAAAGTTCTTTTTAAATATTGCAGTGTGATTCTGAAAAGATCAGTGTGGAGCTAGCAACAGGGAAGGATAATATCAGTTACCTAGGCTGTGTCCGAATAACTTGGCTGCTGCTTGTAATTACACAGGAGCCTATGGTTGTGGATGCAGCCACTTTCCATAGAGTCGTGTAATTTCAAGCCGCAGCCAAGGGATTTGGACACTTGGGTTTTATTCACATGACAAGAGGACTCAAAATTTGGCATTCTATCATTAATGCAAACAAACATTCAACAAAAGTTTGATTTTAGGACTATTTCTCTCTGTATGGGTGACTTTAGATGGGTTTCCCATGCAGATGAACCCACAGTGTTACGTGATTATAACATATTACAAAAAGTATACTTACTGTTGTATTCAGTGTTACACCTGTTTCATTTGTATTTAATCTACAGAGTGTTGATATCTTGGAGTATCCGATGTTACTAGGTCTTGGTTTCAGCACACCGGCTCTAGAGACAGATGTCCAACCATCCTTTGGAATGCTCATTTCCTGCATCAATACATGCGTTCAACTCCTCAGTAAGGTATAGCATGAAGTTCCTGATGTTGAGTTGCGGATCTGTTCATTGACACTGACTTAATTCATGTCATGACCTTTATTACCCTGGTATTTGTGACCTGTTCTGTCAAAATGTTTCATAAGGCCATTTTTTTTTCAGTAATGTTGTTTCAGTTTGCATTGGAAAGAGCAAGTGAAGCCCTTTGATGTATCACTCATTTTGGTATCCTGATGAAAGTGGACATTGTTGGGGTTGAAAAAAATTGAGGGTCATACTAATTTCCACAATACGAGACTCTTTAAAAGGCCTGTAACTCAAAAGTGGATCTGGTGACTTGTGACTCAATCTCACAGAACAACTCATATTTGTCACTGGGGAGCAATTGAGGAAAAAATTAGGATAAGAAATCAGGTTAGCTTTATAGTGTGCGTGACATATGCTATCTTCAGTTCGTGTAGCAAGTCAATGTCTGTCCAGCATAAGTATACACGCAATGTATACAGTATACATGTAGGTACAGGGATGTTCTATAAAGTATAAGAGATATTCTGTCTAGTAGACTGTAGCTCTAGGTTTTCTATGCAAAGTATCAGGACAGAGATAATGTCCAATGTAAGTGCAAGGTATTCTGAGTAGTATCGGTATAGTGATATTCCAATTAATATAAGTACAGGAGTATTCTGGAGATGTTCTATCCAGTACAAGTATAGAGATATTCCAATCAGTATAAGCACAGGAGTATTCTGGAGATGTTCTACCCAGTATAAGTGCAGAGGTATTCTGTACAGTAAAGTTACAGTGATTTTCTGTCCAGTGTAAGAACAGAGGCACTCTCTACAACATCAGGACAGAGATATTCTCTGCAGTTTTGGCATAAGAGTTCCTCTTTAACCCGTCACTTTCGTTGTTGTTTATTTATTCTTTACTTTGCTTCATCAGTTGGACAGCAGCAAGACTTCTCTCTCTCCTGATGAGACTCCGCCCACCATTGTGGCCGTAGCTGGGCCATCTGCCCCCGTACAGCACAGATACATGGATAGGTCAGTGCAAGTCATTTTTGGTGTTGAAGTAGGTGGTCATTTGCACTGTGCTACATTAAGAGATGGCATCTTTGACATAGTAATGATGGTCCTGAGATGAGAATGCACCGCATGCCCATTTGGCGCTGGACGCGCTGAGCACATGTGACCAATTGATGCTAGAATTTATGATCTCCACTTGTGTACCGGGGACCTAGATGAAAGAGAGAGTATGACGTCAGTTTACAAGACCGTGGAACATCCTAAACTTCAAAGTATCTTGTTCAAAATGTCTCTTTAAGGTGATCAGGCAATTTTTGTCCAAGGTAAACTGGGACTTGTTTTTTGGTGGATAATTGAAGTTTATTTTCTTAGTCATATGAATAAAATGGGCTATGTACGTAGCACACAAGCGAGAGGCACATTGTAGAATTCTTGCCTGCACGCTTGGTTGTACAAGCCAATTCAGGTAACTCAATGCAGAGTTGAAAGGGATCCAACTTTGCCGACTGACTGTGTCTGTCCTAGCCTCAGCCGTCATCGGGAGTTTCCTTATGATTGCGTGTCACTGGGGACTGTTTGCCAATGCTGTCTATGTCTCATTTTATTTAGTGCTGCAACTAATTGTCAAGGTTTGGTTTGAGTTCGATTCGGATACGGTTTGGAAATTTTTTTCTGAACTTTGGGTTCGGACATGTATACACATGTGCGTAGGTACATGTACATTGCTCAGTGCACATGGATACAACAGAGAGCATGCTACGAATGTGCCGTGGTACTTCCATGTATAAAATACATTAATAATGTTAAGCAATGAATTTCCTCGATCATGTCTATCCCCATCCACGAGCAACTTCAATTAGAACACATTTTTTTCTGAACTGTTTCCGCAAACTTTATTTAGGAGTTCCATAGAGGTTACCGTCAGAGATGTACCCTTTTCCGACCATGTTTCACCGACCGGTGCAGTATAACTGCAGTATAAGTTTTGGGGCAATCATTCCATGTGCTATGAATGCCATGCCATATTAAAGCCGAACATCCGAACTGACCAGTTGGTGCGGTTCAGTTCGAAGGTGCCATGTTTGTTTATTTTTGGTTTGGTTCAGCAGTTTGGCTGCAGCACTAATTTTATTGACATGGCAAGCAGGCTTTAGGTTGCAAGAATTTTGGCTGCAGTCCTGTTTTGGAAGCATCGCTTGGAGCCACGGTTTATTTCAGTTATGGGCCAAATACACTCCTCTGGACAGTCCTTATTCGTATGCATCAAGGTTGAAAATGTATGCTCTTGACGATGATTTGTCTAATTGTACTATTTGCAGACCCATGATCATGTTTTTACTGGAGACCTCTGTTGAGCTGCTAATGGTGCAAGGGTTACGATGCCTCAAGGATCCCACACTGCCCCTCCGAGATAGACAGAGAGTCAAACGGGAATTAGGAACTGAATTAGTGAGTATCGGATGATGTACATGTACATCTCCTCATTGATGTAGGCATTATTGTTGGCAAAGACCACAGTCCGTGTATGGTATTTACATAGTAGGCAAGCCGTCATACCTTTATAAATGGCAACAAGTATGAGAGAAATGTGAGGCCAGCACCCAGTCCTAGATCAGAATAAGAACAACATCTGTAAAGTGGCACAAGTGCTGATCATTATGCCATTTGATAAAGAATTCACAGCTAGTGTTTGTAAAAATGAGCCCCGCTGTCTAGTTCACAGTGTACAATTGCTATCCAAATGCCTGTCTACTGCAGCGTTGGCTGATTTCATGGAAACTCTGTGATCAAGTGGTACTTTGTCATCTTTTGATCGGACCCTGTTACCATAGGACTTGCTGCAATGGCATAAGTCCAGGCGTGGCACATTTCATTGCATGAGGTGCTCAAAATATTGGTCATTTCCTTAAAAGATACCCAGTGTGGAAGTCAGGGACTTGCTCCACAAATCATGATGTAATTTACACAGTCTCTACAGGTGTCATGCGCTGCAGTGTACGTGTCATGTGGACGATTAAGATATAAAGGTTACTGTCACTCAGTGTATAAGGGTTTGTACTACAAATTCACTTTTTCAGAAAGTTATTAAACATTTGCTTCAACTCCAAGTGACTTTTGAGATTCCAACCAGGAAAGCCATTCAGTGACGGCTTAATCTGCGTGAGACCCCAGCAGTTTTAAAGAGACTAGTAATGAGTTAAACCTCAGGCTAACTTTCACGAATATAATCACCAGAATATTAACCCGATCTAACTCAATCCATTGTCATTGTCTGCTGTGGGGGGCACGAGATTGCCCAGCACGTGGCCCCTTTCTTGTGAAACATTTTCACCTGGCTTTGACAATAACATGCGTAGACATTATTCCCCTGCACAAGATGAATCTGCGTGCTTAACATTGCGGGAAATTGAAAATGGGCTGGCATTCAAACTGATTGTCATCACTTCCTCCAGGCCACCTTCCTGCAGAGTCTCCAGCGGTACTTCCGTCGAGGGGGTGGGCCCTCCTCTCCCAGCTCGGCCAGTCCCTCCTCCTCCTCATCCGGCCTTCTCCGCACCCCTTCTGCCTCCATCCTCTCCAAGTCGGCCAGCCACACCCTGTTCTCGGAGGCCCCCGAGCAAGCCTTCTTCCGCGTGGTGCAATACTTCATGCAGCAGATCCTGCGGTAGAGGGCACTTCACTATGATAGCCCAGCAGAGCCGTTGGGAGTTGCAGCATTCCCAGATTAGAAGCCATTTTGGCTCTGAACAGCGAGTTCCATCTTTCTCAGATTATAAATCATTTTGCTTCCAAAGAGAGAGGGGGTTGCCACCTCGTCAGATTTGACGCCATTTTGGTTCCTAAGTTCTCCTGCATACTTAGGCATGAAACAATCTTCCAACTTTTAACTGTTGTTTTTCATGTCATTTCGAATCACTGTCATTTAGTGCAATCAATTAGTGCAACCCTATGCATTACAATTTAACACACCACCAATGCAACACACCACATCATACATGGTCTCATGTCTATACGGCTCTGTGATGGTCACTCACATGACTACTTGGAAGTGCTTCCCCCTCTCCCTCCCGTGGGAGAAAAAAATTTAAAAAGGCAAGGGGCGGGGAACAGGAACAGTGAAAGAAAGGAAAGCGACCAAAATAAGTCAATTTTCTTTCAAATAAATAACCAAACACCTCTGAATTGACTCCTTTCCATCATCATTGATTGCTGCTTTGCCTCTAATGGCAAATGGTGCTTGGAGCTGTTGGTGCTCTTTGGCCTTAGTGGAAGCCCAAACAATGAATAATCATGAACATGGCATTCCACGTCAAATGGTGCTTGGGACTATGGGCACTTTGAGCCTTTGTGAGTGCTCAAAGAATTCATATAGAATGCCCCCCCCCCCATGAACAGAAATACCTTGGAACCATCAGCTGTTGCTAGAATCAAACAAGGTGCCTTTTAGACAAATGTATATCAAATAGAACATTGTAAGAGTATTTACAGAAAGCAGGGGTAGAAATTAGATACCTGGAGGATGGAAATGTGACACATTGCCACTAGACCAAACTGAAGACACTTGTTTTGGTTTTGACTTTTTTTTGTCTCGTAAAGTTTGAATTTTGGTATTTATTCATTGACAGAAATATTCATGGCTGCAAGGGGAGGGATCACTGGGGGCCATGCTTTTCCCCCTCCCCCAAAAAGGGGACACATTTTGGGTTTAAGTGAGGTGAGAAAATGTTTTCCTTTTTCTCTCCTGCTCCAATATAGGGATTTAATTCAGATTTGATGTTTTTGGAACAAATGTTTCATGTCATTGAGGCAAAACTGATTACAATATTGTCGTGCATAATTACAGTTTGTACTGCATTTGAAGTGAATAAATTTTGATCGACCGATTTGAGTTGATTTTGTACTGTTGCATTGAATTCTTAACATTTCATGTTGTGATTTCTAGTCCTGTATACCCCACGAAAGCCTTTGAAGACCAGGCGCACGGCGTAACAAGTTTAGCAAAGTTGTTTAGCAAAGAAAATAAATCTATGTTAGGCCAACTACCAGGTTCCTGCCTCCATTGTTATGGATTAAGAGCAATAGCCAAGGCACTGGAAACGGACTACCCACTGGTCACATCAACCAGCACATCGAAAATTCAGCCAACGGGGCCAGCCAATGATAACGACAAAGCGCCCTCTTTCATTTTTGCTTGGGGCCTATACCATCTGAAGCTGTGTCCAAAAGTTACAACTTGGGCTGGGAACAACAGGAGCACCTATGGAAAGCCATTGGCTTGTAGCTGCATCCACAATGTCATATTACATGTGTGTTGTACTCACAGCTGCAAGTAGGTGATTTAGATATATAGTGTGGCAAGATTTGTTTCAACCAACCATGGGAAATTTGAAAATGAGCTGGGTTGGAGGAAGTTCTTGACATCAGTTGACACTAAGGAGCTTTGTTTGTCATTGTCACATTTCAGATCATCAGAGGCACAAATCTTTTCCTGGGATTAGGAGGCGTGCAAAAACTTAAATCAAAAATTTGGCTAAGTAAACTAGAAAAGCATGAAGGGGAAATTGTTGGACACCACATGACACTAGAGGGCGCTAATCATGATACAGATGTCCATCTAATATTCATACTACAGGCGACTGTGAAGTGAATTTGACATCACAAGAGATTTGCAGCAAAATTTCACTCCAGTTGAAATGTGTTCAACTTTTGTGAATTAACAGCGTCAATATTTGGTTGGAAGTGTTTCCTTGCACATGAAGTATGAACCGGCCTCGTGAATATTTACACCCCTTATGTTGTACACCAGCACATTTCAAAGCTTTTGAAATTTCTGTTTCATGGTAGAGAAGTTTGAGAAACACCTCAAAATCTGCCTTTTTTACCTTACCACACATAAGTGTTGGGGATGATCCAATAGCCCAAGAAGATAGCCCCCCCCCAACAGGCCACTGTTGCCCCTGCCAGTTGTTAATGTCATGATCATGTATTGGTTTTAGTGCTTTCTCGGGAGGGGGGTGACTCCTGAACTTTCCTTGCTGTGTCATCACTATAGCAACTACTGCATCCTGGAACAACGGTGGACTGAATCAAATTCCCATTTCTTCCCCTCCGGGGGAGGGGCACTTTGGAGGTCCAGTCGCAAGTTCAATCACTAGTGGGAAAAGATGCTACAGTTTGAGTGTAACTAGATTCCCATAGGCAAGCAGTGGCATGGCAAGGATTTTAGTGGTACGTGGGGGCACAAAGGGGCATCAGCATCTTATAGGGGGGGCACCAGCTTTCAGTGATGTGTTATATGGGGGCACGTTTTTGTTAGCCTTGTTCAATATCCATTCCTGTGTTTTTTCAGTGGGGGGCCACCTGGGGGCACCGCGAATTTGTGCCCCCCCCCCGGCTACACCACTGCATGGATGCAAATAAATGGCATTAACTTTGCATGTCTTACACTACTAAAATAGGTATATTTTATTGCAAAGTCTTCCTCAGAAATGGCTCTTTAATCCTTCGGCAGCATAAAAGACCTCCCGAAGCTGCAAAGGTAACTTGGACTGGTGACACATACGACTAATAACCTAAACTATATTTTTAAAAGTTGAACAAAAATATAGAGGTGCCCTAACACTTCATTAGGATTGCCCACACATCACATATGGGTCTTCCTTTCCAACTAAACCGCGATTTCTACTCTTTCGGACATCCTGTTAAAGTCGAATTTATCATACCGAAGGTCCCACCTCCATGCTGCCTCCGTGCTCCTCACAGGTGCCACAGTCGCCAGCGCCATACCGCTGATCAATGGAGATGCACGGAGCTGAGAGGCGCATAATATTCTACCTCCATGGTAATATCAACCTCCGAGTTTGGTGATATGTTGTTTCAGCTTTCAATGAAACTCGCTCTGTTAACTCCCACTTTACAATTATTCGCTTCATAAAAAAGGGGCTCACAGTCACAATTGATATTGCCTTCAAGCGTCGTCATTGTTTGCGGCGAGGCTGGTCAGGAACCTACTATTTGCAGTGCACGCAGGCTTAATATTCCTGCCAGACATCATTTACTGCGCGAACGGCGAGGTCACAGCGTAACACGACCTCTCGGTCTTCACGCACTGGTCTGACGCCAAATTAAATTCTAACACAAACCAGGGGCAACACAGACTGATAATACTCTCGGCTTTCCCACCAAGCTCACCAGTCACTGTAAGTATACAACGTGTACTTCCTTTTCTGCCTCAACAACATGTGTAACCATGGAGGAATAAAACACACTTACAGGCGTCCAGCCTGCCAGCCAGCTGGGCTAACGGGGTACACCGTACACTACGCTCATGGGTGACGTCTGGCCGGAATCGTTCATGCTCAGTGTAGTAATAAATCTGACTTCAACCATACACAGCCGGATCTATGGTTGTCGAAAGGTTCGGGGTGAAAGGGGGGGGGGGTAGCGACTGTAAGTCCCGTTGGGTATGCTTGTAATGAATCATGCAGGAATAAATAGGTTCACCACTAGATGTATTGTACACACCGCGATCTACCATGTCTACATGTGTCATTTCAAACCAGCTGATGTGTACTAATACCTGGCAGTAGACTGGGGACAATTTTCAAATGCGAGGACTTTTTTTATGTACTTACAGTGTTACACAACTGTAAGCCACACGGATAGTGACTTGCAGTTAGCTCTTACCTTTGGGTCAAACATGATCATTTACTAAGCCTACAGTATGTACAGTGTACATGGATATGTACATGTAGCCTTGCTGCGTTTTGTTCAGGCTCGTTTTGTCACGTATGTTGGACAGGATTCACGAGGAAGCGAATTAATCGTGATGAGAAATTGAAAGAACTTATTTCATTGGATACCGCGGGTAGTCTACTGCCTTGTAAACATACAGTACAAGCACATTCAGCATTTTTAACTATTGGATTGCAAACGTAGAACGAAATTATACATGTAAGTTGGAGGACGGGTGGGAAATGATCTCCAAAGTTCCATTTTCCAATGAACTTTTTTAGGGTTGGAGAGGAAAAAATGAACGTAGTCCCCTTTTTTCAAAATACTAAAAACATCATAAGGAATAAAATAATGTACTTTTCTTCTTTTTTTCTCTCAAAATTGTGTTATTCGGAGTCGGCGGGTTCGTAATCTAACCACTAAAAAGAATTGTTGGCCGCCTAAAATATATGGAGACAGGTGTCATGGTGGTTTCACATAGATCTGCCCTGAATAATTTTTTTATTGGTCTAGAAGGATAACGTGACATGCTGTCCTTCCTGAATGCCTTTGCCCCCATGTTACCATACGTCACGTGGAAAACCTCTACGCGTTGTACAATGTACATTCCTTTGTCACCCTTATTTCACTTAGAAAAACCATCAAGTGGGACATCACAAAACAATTGTTGACTGCAGTGATGTGGGATATGACGTGTTGAATATGTGTAAGCGGCAGTGAAATTTCCTAGCGTGTAGGGGAACTGAAATCACTTAAACTGTGGCTTGTACAGGTTGTTTGCGTGTCAAAGTTCAACTACGGTCAGAGCATCTGGGGCATAGACTTCCACGGTGGGGTTTGTCCCGGCCCATGCCTGCTCGCGAACGTAGGCTAGGCCCCTGATGACTTTTACTGACTGAAATAAAAAGCTATGTATATGTGGGGATGCCAAATTAGTGAGTTCCAATCAGTATTCCCTTCTCACAGCTCTGTGCTTATTATTCATGTACACGTATGATACATAATCATGCATCAACAATGGAGGAATTCCTGAAGGGGGGGTGAACCAACGAACCACTTCGATCCAAGTTCCATGTGTGACCTATATAAGCTCGACGTTGTTGGCCTTTGGCCTTTAGGCCTTAAATATCCATTGACCGCTTATCATAGGTCTACGCTCAGTGTTGTAAGTTCGACCCCACTAATCCATTTTCGTCTGTGCCACTCGTAGTTTACAAAACTTTACACCACTATAAAGTTCATCGATCGACACGTGCATTGACCCTATCTGTTATAGGTGTACAGTAATACATAGACGCCTGACAATGTCCAAAGCGAAGATTACCGAATTCCGCACGGAGCCGTTTGAGTGCAACACTGCACTAGTGTGCCGAGGTTTAGCCAGTAGCCTGAAGGACCAGGCGTTACGGAGCAACTTCGATGAAGAAGTTGACTTGGATCTAGCTAAGAGTCAGCATAATGAGTGAGTATTAAGGTGCCATGTGCCAGTGTTGAACTTTGGCCGAGATGCCATTATGTCATTGTTGGGCGTGATCGCTCGATCTTTGTGCAGTCAGTCGATTTTATTGCGCAATTTGTTGATAGTTCTCAAATCAGCCAGTCGCTTTTTCTTTTCAGTCTAAGGTTGTGAATGATTATTTAAAAAAAGGGAAGTTAAGTTCGAGATTTTATGCGGGATCGACCAATCACGCAGAGCGATTGGATCGTACAAATCAGCCGATGGCGCCCAACATTATTACCCGTTGTGACTTGACATGACTGCTTATTCAAGTAGGGTCGACAATTTTGTCATTCACGAGACTCACTGAATGCTCTACACGTCTCTTTAAAATGAGTCACTGAATTTTGTTCCTTGAGCCGGCTCGGGTGGAGTCTTCCGGGGCGATTGCCCAATCTTTGCACGCCTCGATTGGTCTCTATAATTAATTCACAGTTGTAAAAGACCGTTTCAGAACAGGAAATGAAGTCAGAGATTTGAAGATTTCATGCAGCGTAGGGCGATCGTGCATGCAGATCGGCCGTGCCCAAAGGATTCATTTGAGTTTCAAGGACGTTACTCGAGTCAGTGTATGTTCCAATCGAGTTACACACAGTGTGGCACATTGAGTAGTCAGTCACAGTGGTCTAGTCGAGTGGAATATTTCCACCTGGTGCCAATCCGAGTCACTGGTGTTTGAGCATTAAAGAAATTTTACAGTCTGACCTCATTTATACGAAGATGTACTTTGGACTTTGTAGATCACTTGTTACAGGAACCTTGTATTAACGGGATTGAAAACAATGAAGGACAAAGGATTGGGACAGAAAATGTCCTTGTTGTAAACAGAATAATGCATTAAACAGTGCCCTTATCAACAAGGTTCAACTGTGCGGTACATGCAAGAGAGATAGGGTTAAGAATTACACTTATGCTCCATATTATCTAAAAGGGTGCCCTAGTTGCAATCACTGATGAATGAGTAACACCGTTTTATAATTTTTTTTTTAATTGGGCCTTTTTCAACATTTGGCTGATGGCAATTTGAGCTTTTTACGCATGCTGGCATTGAATGCGTAAATTAAAACAAATATTCTTTGGAGTAGCCAAAGTATGACATGATTACCGTTACAAAAGCCAACAGTCTAGTTGGGAGTCCGTTTTGGGCTTGAGTTGTTCACCTTTTAACCGTCAAGTCGAGTCCGCAGATGGGGGGACTTTAACTTGAGTCTCTTGCTCGCAGAGGCTGAGTCAAGTGTCCGTTGAGACTCTGGTCAAGTCGCCTGGAGTAGATCATTAGGCCTACAACTTTTGTTACATTATCTGTGTTGGCTCCAACTAATGAGAAGCCGTTTTACTTGTCAGGGTCGCACTTACACTGATATTTCAAAATCGAAGTGTAAGTTTAGCACTTGGAAAATAACCGACAACTTCGAACGAAAGGATCACCTGATCCTTACAGTGGAAAATAGAACCGTCACAAAGACTGCAGCGTTCTAAATCATGAAAACTATATCGACTTGCTGTCGCATCTGTGCGGACATGCGCTTTTGGTATGAATGCGTTGTATAAAATTTGCCCTGTGACGCACGTTGACCAAATACTTTTAATAATAATTCAAGAATGCAACGTCACAACACAACGCAGTGTGCACATTTCTAAAGTTTCCTTTAGCATTCAACTTTTGTGGCTGTTCGAAATTCCAGCGCTCTTTAAGACAGCATAAATCAGAGATGCTTTCAGGTCTAAGACTGTCAGCGATCACTGGAAGTAGGCCTGTTCATCCACATTTTATCCTGCTCTCAGCTCGTCACCAAACCATACACTTGGAGTGTCTCGCTGAAAAAAATTAATGTGATTGTCCAGCAAGGAGCAGGCTAATGCCACTTGTGATTAAAATTTGAGCGATTTTCCAGGTACCTAGTACCTCTGATCGAAATGCTCTGATGAAAAGCTTTACCCAGAGTATTTCCCTGTTTCTTGACTCGCCTGTCCTTCTTCTGGAACAGTGGGGATTTAGACAGTGGACATTTCTGTATTGTATTTTCAAAAATGAAATCAGTGTCATCGAAAAAACTTCATTCTAAATGTTTGTTGAGTCTACAGTTCAGTTTGAAGTGTGGCAAAGTAGCGAAGAACTAGGGTTTTAAATGACAGGGGCTTCGATTACTAGTAAACAATTAGTTCAAGTACTAAGCTCTATAATTGTCCCCAGGTACCTTACTGCCCTCCGTAAGATCAACAACCTCGCTCTTAGCGAGATTGAACCCCGGGAGGACCTACCGGACAGCGTGTTCGTGGAGGACTGCGCCGTGGCTGTCGGCGGCGTTGCGTTGATCACGAGGCCCTGTGCACCGTCTCGCCAGAACGAAGTATGTCGGTTTGAACTTTTTGCTAGGAATTCAGCTGATTCTGTCAGCCTTAACACTAGTTAATTTCAAGTCGCTGAAAGGTAATGTTAGTATGGCTTCAATTTTGAGTCACCAGGTAAGTCCATGAAAATCTAGGCCTAAATATTTAAGCAACTCAAAATATTTTGTCTTCTTCCTTCCACATTGTTTTGACTGATTAACAGTTTCGTTCCGATAACGCGTTGCCGAATGAGCTACTTATTCAACCATTCAAACACACGAAACATGCATTTAACACAAGGTATTTTATGGTAGTGCATCACGTACTGTCGTTAGGTCCACAGTTCTTGATTTTATTTCACCATTTTGCTTTTTTGCATAATATCTTAAGGCGCTATGTAGTTTACAGAAATGAAAATAAACACTCGTACGTGTTTGCTGAAATAGGGGCATTGCACCATTTAGGTAGTCAACCAATCCCTTTATTCCATAAAGAAAACCTTTGGGTGACACGTCGCAAATGACCAAGGACGTGTCCGAAACGGGATTCCAGATCTACGACTAGGTCTATTGTCTGTGCGTCTCCACGCATTTCTAATGGAGTGAAAACCTAGACCTGGCTCTACACAACAGATTCGGATGCAGCCGAAGCCAGGCGTAAAAGTGACTCCCTTCACGCCGCTCGTGGGCAAAAAAACGTCTGAATGAGAATTTTCACCGTTTTGTTTTTTATCAACCTGCCCAGAACAACGGTTCTTGGCATCACCTGGCTTCAGGCAAATGCTGTCAGTATTGAGTTTCACGTCTGGATTTTGTTTGGTTATTTGTCTCTCTTTTCCGTGCTATTCTGTAACGGTATATGAATTTGCTTTTAACACAGGAATATTATTTTTTATTGACGCTGTTGCGCGCCGAAAATACATTTTGTTCGATATTCAATAGAAATTTGGGTATCGAAATCTTTTGGTATCGACATCTTTTGCAGCACACGCACGTGTACATGTAAGCATTTTGTAAGTGAAATAACGTAACCGGATTGCATCGAGCCATTGGAAATAATAGAACGACTGGACCCATTGATATGCCTGCTTCTAAAAGTATAGGCTTACAGTAAAAACAATGAAACGGCACCAAACAAGAATGGAAGTATCTTATCCCCCGTGATTGTCTACCAACTTTTCTACAGTGTAGTCGACGCCGCCAGCGCAGTCATCACTGAAAGCAAAATCGGCTAAGGGTTTTCTAAACGGGTAGTAAAGTAAACCAAAACCACGTCTCAGAAATAATCATATGAGAAATTGACGCTGAAAAGCACACAGAGAATGCATCAGTCGGTCACAGGTTTGGCAAAACAATCGGGATTTAGAAAGATCTCAGTTGGGTGACGTGCTTGGACTCTGCGAGAGGAATTTTCCTGACTCGTATGACGAGCTGTCTGTACGTCCCATCTGCCTGCTTGGGCCTATATTCACTTGACGAGGGTAAAATGATAACGCCACCATAACAGAAATACCTGCTCTGCAGCCGGCCTAACTAATCACTGAAAAGTTCACGTTTAGCAAGCCGACATCGCTGCAGTATGGGGTGGATTTTGTCACAGCTGTCAGTTGAACCGAAATCTTCCTATTGCAATTTATAAAAGATTCACATTGCCCCCGTTGTCTCAAGGCCTCTTGAAATTTTATCGACATTGTGCTCTTGCGCTGGGATTGTAAAGCTGGATACGCCGCTGAGTTTGGAAAAGTAAATTTCCATTTCTTTAGCAATTTATTGTTGTATAAGTACATATATATTTGCAACAAGTATTGAAGCAACCCTTTCAGAAGTGTTTAAAAATGCAAATTCTGCGGATAAATTTGAACATAATGTGTAGGGTGAAGTGTCTTCCCTGATTTACATGGACAACAGCGCCCTCACTTGTCATGAAAATGTCGGGACACACATTCCAAAACGATTTTTAAATAGTTTTTATACATTAAAGAAGAGTGCAAAGATGCACAAAAAGTGAGTTTAAGAAAAATTAATTTCTTGGAAACTTTAAGCCCTTCTGGGCATACATGATATATGAAAGAACAAGCATCGATAGGTAGACGGAAAAGGACCTGCGGCATGTGCATGTCCTAAATATTTATACTTTATTCTATCAAAACATCGCATTCACGTTGAAGAGACATGACATGAGAAGTTGAATATCGAACTGCAGAGGAATTAATAGAATAAAATGTAAGATTTAGGATTTGTATGCATACGATGCGGGTCGTTGTAAGTGTCCCTTTGTCCCTGTCAACCCAAACGAAGCAGCTGTTCAGATTTTCTACTGTATCGTGAATGCACTCACCAACATGACTAATGGTGGCGCTCATCCGAGGTATTGCTTTCAGCACGTATTGTTTTCAACATGGAGTTGATGTCAAAATTATTTTCATTCAAGTCTCCAGTAGATTAAGTGAAAAATGTATGTTCGTATAGATAATTGAATGTCTTAATAATAATGCCAATATATTAGTCCTCCTGAGTACCAATTGCTAGTAATTAAAACACGTTTGTAGCTTCAACTGTATGTTGGAATTACACGTACTAGGTATGACAGGTGCAGCAGGTCGGAAGCACATCGTGCATATATGCACGCGCTCACACAGCCGTACCGTTTTGAGGTTGTCGGTATTGTTTACCACACTCGTAGGTGGGAAGATCGCGTACACGGCACCAATATTTGTACAGATATCTTCCCACTTTGTGCGGCTTTTGACTGAAATATTCCTGGATGCCGTAGCAGGGAACATTATAGGACGTTATGGAGAATATGAAATCGTCCAGCGGCAAGCACAGCCACAGCAACAGACCGTTCATGTACGCGACGGGAATAGTCAGCCGGCTACCGGAGAGCCTGGCCAACAAGGACCAGACGGCGGGCACGAAGGGCGCTGGGACCGAGGATGGGGAAGACGGCGGCTTCAACCTGGAGCTGGCCCGCCGACAGCACGAGAAGTTCATCCTCACCCTTCGGAAGCTCAAGGTGGACTTGTCGGAGCTGGACGCCGACGAGGACCGGCCTTTCTGCTGCTATCTGGAACACATGGCTGTGGTCAGGGACGGGGTGGCATTGATAGCTAGACCCGGGGGTCGCCTTGAGGAAGAGGCTCAGGTAAAATTGGCCCCTTATACACGTGGCCTATTGATTATTGCTCATTAATGTATATTTATCCCAGTTAATTGTTGTCAGTTGTAATATTTTCTGTGCTGGCCGTAGGTAGAAAATAGGAGAAATGATAACACAAAATATTAAGAAAAATTAACAATATATTACTAAGTACTGTAATTAGGCCAACACATTTGTACTGCCAGAACTGTGGTTCTGCATCCACCATGCAAGTACCAGCTGTTGTATTTTTAGTTCAATACGTTTTGCAATCTGATAACTTTGTCTGCATATTAATGACAGCATGGTCAGTGTAATCTCTTCCATGTCTTTTGCATCGATTTAGTTCTTTATAGTGTGCTTTCCATTAATGTGTTCTTTATACAATTACAACTGCTATGACAAGAAAGTGGGAATCAAAACTGTTTCTTCTTAATGTCCAGGGTGAAAAACCAGATTTAAAAATCCATGCAATGAGCTACCTTTAAAAGACTCTGGAAAATCTGTTGGCAGATCCCACATAATTTCTCAATTTTAACTGGCTTTGATTAGCCCCCCCCCCCCAAGTGTCTGGTATCTTGTCAGGGGCTGGCTCCAAAAGTGGTGCGGCGACTTAGTTTATTTTTGGCACTTAACTTTTTACGTACTTACCGGTATAATGCATGATGTCCATCACCACTGCATTGCGTACCACAGCTACATGTACCAACACTGAAATAGACTGGTGCTCTCACTGTTTACTGTTTAAAAGCATTTTCAGCTTGTAGAGGTATACAGGACATCAGACCACCTCGTTTGGTTCCCAGATGTAAATGTATGTATAATACGTAAATGATGTCATCTGAAAAAAGTGTCCATCTAAATGTATGGGTGCCTAGAGGGACACTTTTACTCTATGTATTACTCAACTGCTGGCACTCTGTTTAAAACACATTTGAATTATGCAGTAGCAGGATTCCGGTCAATCAGACAAATTTGGCAGCTTTTGGACATCCTATTATACCAATAAAAAAACTTATTTTGCTAACGCACCGGTCAATGGCAATGCACTCCCTGACCAGAAACTGGAGACTTTCTTTTTTTGGCCTTAATTAATACATGTACGTCCTGTATGCAATTTGAATTGCTGCGAGCAACGATTGACATGATTCTGCTGTTCCGTACAATGTACCGGTACTTGTAATCTAAGTGACTATTCATCTGGAAAATCATAATTACAATGCATTATGGTCATAGAAATTGACAGATTTTGCGACATAGTGGACCCAGGATAGAATATCCACAACATGCCTATACATGTACAGGCCCTAGGGTTAAACTCTTTTACATTGCATTGAAATCAACCGTATTCTTCATTTTACCCCACAAGGGTGAATCTTGTGAGCAACATGCAGATTTTTCATGCTACACGTTGTAAGGCAAGAAAATATCCTCTTCTGTTAAGGGTGTGTATCAGGCTTGGACGGTATTGCATTTTTAATACTGTGATAGAAACTCGATAGTTTGATAAAACTTGATAGTTCTTGATTATAAACAGCACAACATTCACTAATATCGTGATATTCTTTGAAGTGGGAGTGTTGAGCTTACATCATCAAAAAGCAACGGCGATAGGTGGTAACATATGCCATGCGTGTAGTTCTGACTTCCAGTCATGTACATGTATATGTACACCAAAACCACAAACACAATGGCAAGAGGATAATAAAACTTTAAAGGCTTTTGGGGTTACTGTTCGATTTAAGCTTCATTTTATCAAGCCCAATTGACAATGCAGATCTGACACTGGATTACCAGTACCAGGTAACACAAAAGATGGAGAGAAATACGACAATATGGTGATTTTCTTTATTTGTGACCTTTCACCAGAAAATCAGCTGAAAGTGGGAATTTTCAAAAATTGAGGTATTGTTATTTTTAAATCAGCAGCAAGAGAGGTTTTCAGTGGTACAGTATGTACATGGAACACTTGGGATAAAAGCATCAAGTGACTACGTGGGATTATTCTGGCAGCTTTGCGTCTTTGTTTCTAATATTGTTTCAACTTATTTGACTGGACACAAATAATGCTATCATCGAAATTGCTGAGAAAATGACATTTTTAAATATCTGATCCTGCTAACAAAATTGGAATTAAATGGAGGGGTTAATCTTTCAAAATATTACAAGATGCCAAAGTTGTCCTGCACCTCATTATTTGACTGTGAACCCTCAAAACAGGAAATGCAGAATGCGAGTGTATGCAGGTTGTGTATACAGTGTATGCGAGTCGTGCCAGGTCACATTTTTGAAGCATATTAGCAAGAATACCATGGTATCAAAATTCTATACATTATTTGCTGGTATTTCGGTATTTACACTGTACGGTTCACCAGTCGGTATATTTCGATATTAAAAAACTACCACTCCACAATTCGGTAATACCAAAATATGTGTACCATTCAAGCCTATTGTAAAAATTCTGTGTAGTTTCATAGAGTTTGTCATTTCATATACAGTACATCGGTAATGCTGTTAGCTAATAGTGACTAATAATTCATTTGAAAGAATCAGACAATTTACTTTTCACTTACTCTGACCTTTAATTTCGGTCTGCTATTAATGATTTGCCGTAACAGTCACAAACAGTCAGAAATTTCTTCCACTTGATTTGCAACAGTGCACACAGGCAGCCTTGGGCCACTTGACTGAGTCTGACGGATAGGACAACTTTGTCAAGAATGCATAATTGTGTTGGAGGGTTAACTTGTATACAGGGCTCAAGCTTGCCAATGCCAAAATACCTGTTGTCCATGGAAATTTTCAAAACCATATAAGATTCTTAATTTTTTTGTGTGCAATGTGTTTGTGCAGCAGAGGCTGTCAGGAAATGTTAATTGGGGATTTATTTCCTGGTTTAAAAGAGGCCTGAGTCAATTCTAATAATTCACTATTTGAATATTCAACCTTCAGTTTGATCGAATATCTGAATATTCGGTCATACAGACCAGCAGATTGTTGAGGAATAAACATACAAAATCAGTCGCAATAACTCGCACAATTGTACATTTATAACCACTCTAATAGCTTCTCATGACTACGAGTATCTCCAGCCATGATTTAGCAAGATTTCAGGGACAAATAATAGGTCTTTTCTTGTTGAAAATGTATATTCTTTTTAATTTTTTTAAATTAATGAATAATGTACTTTTTGAATCGTTGGAAGGTTTTTGTCACTTTTCTTTTGAATCTACTTGGAACAAGCCTCCATAGTGCAGTTTTTCTCATTTAAAACAAAAGAAAATTCTCTAGTTTGCATTCGAACATTCAAATTCGAAAAACAATATTTGAATATTCGATTGATGGAATACCCAGTTATTCGGATATTTGGTTATTCCGATATTTGGCACAGCCTTAGTTTAAAAGTAATCCATTTGGTTTGTAAAACAGGATCAGCGTTTAAGTTTTAAACGTGATTTCACTCATTTTGCAGTAGGACTTCTTCGCGCACCCCTTGTGCTAAGACCATACACTGTATGCATGTACATGTATGGACATCACTTATTTTCCCCTGCAGTAGTTTATTAGCCATCAGAAAGTGATCACATGTCCTGAAGTGAATCTATTGAAGCAATTTACTTAGAAAACAATTTTTCAGACCAGTCACATAGGATTTGTGCACAAGGTGTCAAGTGATGTCTTTCTATGGAACTCTTGCCACACTTTTATTGGAACATACTGTCTTCATACGGGCTTTGAGTGTCCAGTTGAAAAGGTCACTGGCCAACTTTTCCCCTTAGTTTTTCCCATGGGGGGAGGTCCATAGTGCAAGGTACTTTGGATGTTTTCTCATTTTGATCCCAATCCGTGCAACCTCTGCATCTGTGATCCAGCTGTGATGAGATGTATTGTGGCTGTTTAGATGCCACATTTGTACTTGGACGAGCAGCAGATTTTGCCTCGGTTCCATCTGAATTGCAGATTTTTAATTTTTTTAATGTGATGTGTGGGCCAGAATTGGTATGAAAATAATACTGACCCCCAGAACAATGGTTCCAAGCTTTGACAATTTTTCTACACATGTGTCTTTTGCATGATTTTCACCAATCCTGAAAAGAAACGGGAACATAGGGGGGTACATGTACTGTACATTTCCAGCGTACATTAGTTCAAACACAACAGCGACCAGTGTGTTACATTCCATTGGGATTGTCCAAGAAAAAAATGCACTCCTCCATTCAGTGTGGTAGGAATTCAGTACAAATGGCAGTGACATGTTAATTTGTAAAATTCGAATAAAACTTTGCAGATCTGTGTGCTACATGTAAGAATGGACATCTGGGTTTCAGCTGGCAAATGTTCAATAAAAAAAAGCCAAATTCTGCGCTAAATATACTCACCCGTGCATGTATGTTAGCCAGATACATTTTATGCAGTGCACTGTGCAGTTTGTTTTCCCCACACCCAAAAGCTACTGTGGGTAGTGTTCCACAATACCAGCCATTCTTGCAGATGTTAGTCATTAGAAAGGTAATGTCCTCACCTGTGATATCTTTCCCCCCTGCCGTCATGCCTGACCACGGTGTTGGCGACCTTGGATGATTAATTAAAAATGTACATTTTCAGTCTTGTTGACAGTACATCTGGAGCCTTCATTAATTAAACCCCAAATTAATGCAAATGACAAGTGTATTGTAATTGTAATGTACGGTCCTACATGTATACATGTATTCAGCACAAATGAAAATAATCATTCGAGTTTTTTCTGAAGACCGTACATTTATACGCTCTGCATCCTCTGGTAATGTCCAGTAAGCTGAATTCATTTGTAAAGTGTTTTTTTTTTAGCACAAAGCAGTAGAGCTAAACACCTGTATTTTACTCTTTTTTTTAAACGAAATTCTTTTACATTTTAATACCCAGTGTGTACCCAAAAAGCTGGTTTCTATGCAGGTCCTGTCTGCATCATAAATTGAACACTAGAGTACACTGTACATCCATTGTATAACATGTACATAAATTGCAAAATTTTAGAATGAAATACATGCACAGGTGAATACAGACTTGTAGAAAATACCGTTTGGCATGTTTCGGAGGGAAAAACGGGTAACTTTCCATCCGACTGTAGGTTTCCATGGCAACCAAGCTCACCATCTTTGTGCATGTACATGTAGATCAGTCTGATGATCACAGATTATAATCTGATGAATTTTAAACACAAAGATTAAAATGCTGATGTACATGTATCCTGTCTATGAATAATGAGGTTACCACACGTACATGTAGATACATGTAATGTCTTTTGAATTACACTGCTCATCAAATGTTTGTCACTGCAGTAATGCCAGGCGACACAGGCAGCGGTATATGTACGTTGTTAATCTCTTGTGACAAGCTGCACTGAACCTGTGCCGTCTCATCGCAATGATTATTAAATTCTAACAATATTTGAATTCTAGGCCCAGACCATATTTGGTCATATATTATGCACATCGGCACCGTATTTCTGGCTCACTGTCTTCACTAATTTTTTGCAATGGAGTCTGGCTATCAAGTACCCTTGACGTAGTTCTGAAATTAATATAAGTGTAGTTTCACTGCCTCTAGTTATTTTTCAGTGGCTCTTCATGTTTTCTCATTAACAGAGTGCTACATGTACCGGATACTAGTAGATGCACATAATGCATGGATATACATGTTCCATGCGTACAATGTGGATATTTCAGGATCCTGCTGAAAAGTGCATGTTTACTTTTCTGTGAATGATCTCAGATGAATGGAGTACACATCATTCATAGTACATGCACATAGTAGTTTGCACAGTACAGTACTGTGGTATAAACATGTTCTATACAATGTTCACATACATGTACATGTATTTAAAATACCGGTAGCCAAAAGTCCATTTTTAGTGTTAATTAACGCCCTGCTCAGGGCAATGCATGCCCCAACCCCCACAAGTCCAAAAGCATCCACGTGCACACAGCAAATGTGACATTGAACATACTGCATAGCAGCTTTTGTGACTTCAAGGCAGCATGGAATGAGTTACTGGTACATGTATGTACATTTACATTCATGTACATTGTACATGTAGTCTTAATGGAACTGTGTACGTACCGGTATAAACCCCCTCTCCCCAGAACACATGTACATGTACATGTATAAACCATGCTGGCCTACCGGTACTGTGGATAAGAATCATGCTTGAAAGAAATAGTTTTGAAGATCAGACACATTAATTAATATCAGCGCAGAAAGAGCCGCAAGCTGTTTTTGATACTTTTCAAAGAAACAAAAATTACTGCAAAGCTGTTTACATTTAGAAAAATTTGCCCCGAAATGTACATGTAATCTGATTTTAATTTAGAGCACGGAAGAATTAAATAGACCTTGCTAAGGTACATGTACAAGTAAAGATTTTCTCTCTTATTTTTGGATTGATCAAATACGTACATGTACAGTACTTGTAGTCCTTTTACATGTAATTCCAATAGTTCACTTCACTCAAATAGGAGGAAGAATACAGCTGTGCATCGGTTATATTGCAGTTGACTGGCGCACTTGAAACGAATGGTTGTTATTGTGTATGCATGACAACATCCTTGGATCCCACTAATTACATCCCAGCCAATCAGGGCTGCAACCAGACAAGCATATTGCCGTGATCTGCTCCAACCAAGAAAAGTGCAGACACCACCCGTAACATCAACATCTCTGCTTATCCCTCCCCCCCCCGCGCGACACACCGCACCAAGGGCTTAGCAGTGAAAATGGCCTGCAGGCACTGAATACGTTAGACGACTGCATTTGACGATGTTGTAGAAGGGTGTGAGAAGTGAAGGCAATGAACCAAGCATATATTTTGGAGAATGTGGTTTGGAATTGATCACTCAATTCAATGACGAGGGATACCTTTACTTTATAGACTGCACATCTTTCAGCTTTCAAATCAGTTTACCGTTATGTGCGGTTAAAGTCATGCTTGAAACACATAATGGTGTGAAGTGCACCAGATTACGTTGTTTCTCTGTCATTCCTCAGAAATGTTAAAAAGTGAAAAGTTAATAGCTGTTTGTGGAATATTTTTCATACCTTGTTCACAAATGAACCTCGGCATTCCACTAATAATGTGTTAGAGATCACCTTGTGCTGAAGATATTTTGTGCACTTTCCATTATTCCAAAGGAGTTTCACTCAGATTTTCTTCCTACTGTTGGACTCCTGATAAACCATTCCCTTCTTTCACATGCATTCAGTGTACGGGTACGGTGCACATACATGTGCATTGTATATTGTATTTCATTTGTTAATCCTTAGAATGTATTGCTTTCAGCAGGGTACAACTGAACCAAATGATGTTGCTGTGTAGTTCAATTTAAGACAGTCAGGTACATGTATGCTGCCTGTTGTGTATTTATGTATCACTTCAGCAGTGCATAGCAACATACGGGTTGATAAACACATACATACCGGTGTGCCTGAGGTTGGTTCCTCACATCAGTACCCTCTAGCTCTTACAATCAATACTTACCTGATTATCACTGTCAACACACCGGACCTCATTAACTCAGTGAGCCTACATGTAGGATCATCCGCCAGTCGTAGTTTACACTCAGTACAGCTAGGAATTGCTTAATAGAGACAGGATTTTGGGGAGAACAATTTAGAAACGTTTACCCTAATAGTTGATAATGCACTTGAAAGACCATCTAGTCTAAGAACATGTTTTGAACTTGCACTTGTACAGTGTGTATACCCAGTACTTGAAGACTAAATAAAGTACTGCATATACGGGCACCATACGGTAGTTTGGAATGTGCTATACTTGTTTAACAACATTATTGTGGGGATGTACATTTACGGGACAAACTTTTGTCCCACCTGCTAATAGTCTCATATTTCTCCAAAAAATTGTCTTTTAATGCATGATACATGTGAACACGTGTGCATGTACATGTCCGTGTACAAAGTACACATATACATACAGGTACCAGGACGTATGCACCAGTGGTACATGTACATTGTATATGAATGTACATGTCTGGATGTTTGTGTAGTGTCGGCCTGCTGCGGTAGCATCTTAAAATTCTGTGGAATGTCAGGGTTGACAGAGAGAGCAGAGTGAGCACTGGTTGTACACTGAATATGTACATGTAGCGGTTCATGTACTCGTTCATGTCCACGATGCTTGCCAAACAAAGCCTGTTACACTGGGAGTGTACCGTAACGGACAGGGAAAAACTTTTAGATGCATGTAATTAAAATATACACTGTACACAATTGCATTGTCATTTCGAAAATTTTGTAAGACTAAGACTTACAATTGTAGAAAAATCCTGATTCTAAAAACACATTGTGCACACTGCACTTGTAAATGAAAGATGTGTGGTCATTGATGTGCATGCCGATGTAAACTGGCTATTGGATTGAAATATAAATTATTGTATAAAATAGGAATCCTCGCTCATGGTGCGTCCATTTTTGTCAAAGGTTGCCTTCGTCCACACACTTGCTGGTTAGATACTGACACCCAGAGAAATGAGACATGGGCTCTTTGTCTGACCTTCACATTTAAATTCAAAATGAGTGTTCTTGTTGGTGTGCAGTTGGATCTCAAATTTATCTTTTCAGAGTAGGCTTTTGTTGTACCCTGAGATACTGGTAGTACCACCTGGCGAATATTCTACCAGTATCTCTATACCAAAAAGCTCTCGTTCCAACTTGCACACTGATCTGTCAAATTGCTTCAAATGTGACTGAATTTGCATGCACTTGCACTGTAATAAGTTACCACCATGCTCTCTATGTATAGGCTTATGGCAGATAAGACTTGAAGCTCTGCATGGTGGAAGTACTGAATTGGGTTAGGCTTGCGGTTGCACCATGTACAGGGTAGAATCTCTTTTAAGAGTGTGTGGTTCTGAGAAGAACCGATGATGAACACTCGACGTTCCGAACAGTATGCTCTGTTCCTCTTTGTGAGTCACCCTCCTGAAGTCACCCTCTGTTCGTCAGCCACCTTCCTGAAGACGAACAGAGCATACTGTTCGGAACGTCGAATGTTCACCATCGGTTCTTCTCAGAACCACACACTCATAAAAGAGATTCTTCCTTGTACATGGTGCAACCTCAAGCCTAACCTAATTTGGACTTTCACTTTTGCACACAAGTGCCAAGGTTTTGTTAGCCTGCACAGAACACTTTTGCCTTTCTTTTCTTGGGAGGGGAAGATGCAAAATAGCATGACCAGTGCAACTTGCACTGTTTTCCTGCAGGGCCCGGCACTGAAGTGACTGTAGATGAAGATGGAAACGTCAGTCCCAATAGCAGAAAGACAAACTCCTGGAACGTAAGACTAGGCGCATGTAAAACACCAGCTCTGTGGTGACCATGGTCGGAAACGTGCCAAGGTCATGAGATGTCCAGACTCCATTAAATGCATGCAAATCAACGTGTGCACATGTACATGTATGCTTTGTGAAGACATACATGTTTTTACTTAACCACTTTAATACCCATTTTCTCACATGATGCCCGGTACCCACAGAAATGTGCTTCAGACATGAACCGATATGCCCCTGTGTGATTCCCATGTACTGTAATGTGCTGGGCGTAGGAGTATGCTGCCACAAATGTGCTCAGAATCAAGACCGGTAGTTAAACCAAAAAAAGTTCCACTGAAGATTCTGGAGATTCAACAAGAGTGCTTTTGGTTTAGCTGTCCATCCACCGATGAAAGCTGTGCATTGTTTTCAGAAGGATTTTTTTCAGTTTTGAAGAAGGTTTTGGGAAACAAAACATGGTCTGATCTAGAATTGATATCTGCCCTTTCCTTCCCAGCCAGATGGCGAGATTTTACACTGTGAAAGACCAATAAGTTATGGCACCGGGCATTCACATACCAGTCAGAGCCCTACCATGTCTACATGTACATTTGTAAATGCCATATTATGCTAACCCGCTGAACATGATACACACCATACATGTATATCTTTGTCATCATTTGATGTAATCCAGGCATGGTCATAATTTTACAAACCTGCATAAATAATTCAGAGCTGTTGACAAATTACAAGTGTTGCCTTGGGCTGTGCGTGTCTGCTCTTTAGAGTGCAAATCCTTAGCACAGAAGAATCTCTCCTCCTGCAGACAGACACTAGTGTTCCACTGCTAGCTTCTTTGGCCAGAAAACTGTTACCGGTACGTGTGCTTACAGCAACCAGACCTCTCTAGAGTTGATTTTTTTTTAAACAGCCAAATTTCCCAACATCAAACTTTTATTAATATGTCTCGGCAATAAATGAAAACCTTGAATAATGAAAAAATTTCATTAACTTGAAGTTTAACTGATTGTACCGTAGCTGGTTATTTAAAACCATGAAAACTTGTAACAATGAGATATAACAAAATCAATTACAGAGATGATTATTTAGAGAATTGTACGTAAACAAAAGACCCAAACAGACAAACTTTAATAAAGGAGTCTCAAAATTAATTTCCAACTCTCAATAACAAGTGTAACTAAACCACAAACACATGTTTCTTTCCCTGGCCTTAAGTACATGCACCTGCACATGAACAGTGGGGTGTGCATGTGATGTTCATGCAAGTATTGTACATATATCTTTGAGCTAGACATTGTAACACATATGCTCTTGCACATTAACGGGACATGTACACGAACACGTACATACAAAATTGTACATGCTTTCTATTACATCTGAAAGCACTGTTAATGGTTAGGATTATGGGGGGAGGAGACACTTCGTAATGCTGATTCAGCTTGCAGCTAAAGTGTTAACTGGGTAAAACTGACGACGGTAGGAAGGGTCATGCGGCACCTGTTTCACATGGAATAAAAACACTTTCAGGGGTGCGAGTTCTGAGCAAAAAGAAGTCTGTGGAACCTTTTTGCAGTTCAGACTACATTGTTGACACATTTTTTTCCTTTCTATATTTCCAGTTTCACAAACTTGTATTCTTCCCCATTGCCCTTCCCCCCAACACTTGAGGGTCGTGCTGTGAAAATAAAAAAATAGGGTAGATCGGGAAATGCGTACGTATAAGGGAGTTGGTTGAGCACTGGAAATGCGAGGTGAAGGTTTTGGGTTCAAATCCCTGGGGGTCATTCAGAAGATGATACACAGAGGTGGAATAATTGAACATATTTTCAAATTTGAGCTCAACAAAAAACCTTTTAAAAAAAATGGAGTGCCCGTGTGACCTGATCCCATGAAATGAGTATAAATGCCAATTTTAATAGCTGTGTGATCTTGCCTACGTTTGCTGTAGAAAGAGTGAAGTGTGCTCTCTATTTCATCGTTTGCACTCTGGCATCCTGATGATGGACATCTTGTAAGTGACAAGTTTGCTTCCCAACTTCCCATGATTTACATTTAAGTAGTAGTGCAGGATTGTTAAAGGCCGTTAGCTCAGAAGTCAATTCTCTATCTAGGTCAAAGACTGGCATATTACATCAAAATTAGTTGCGTTTTTTTCTTCGGGATTTTCTCTGAAACTCTGATAATATCAGTCTTGCCACATTTCTTTGTCGGTGATCCCTGAACATTGAATTAATAAGTTTATTAAATGATATATGTATATGCTGATGAGATGCCAAGTTCTTACACAAGGGATGTTGGAGGTTTAGTGAGAAACAAATTTACAATACCCAAGGGCTTTGGCACCAGCCTTCCGCCTCATCTATCCTTATCATCCTGTTCTGGGTCCTCTCTCCCTGCTTCCTTGCTGGAGACGAAAGGCCCCGACCCCAGACCCAGGTGCAAGCAGTGTGACCGTTCACACCTGCCTAGTAGGTCCGCAGGGAGTCATCGTTTTCATGCCACCACGGCTATGGTGAAGCTCCCAGTTTTAATGGATGAATGGATGGGCAATTTACGAGATGCGGGGAGGGGGCTGACTTGCATGTACATGTACGTACATATAGGTCCCATCTTGCCTGGGTGTTGGTCGGTTACTGTTTCTTGTATTTTGGTTTGTTGAATTTGTTCAAGGTGAACAAAATCATTTTATAAACAGTTCTTCGATATTGGTCAAGTTTGTTCACACTGATCAAAGCTGCATGTTGATGTGTATGTATCCTTGCTGCCTCTTTTTCAGATCAACCTTTGTTCTCTTTCCTGTCTGATATGAGGTTTAACATTTCTTTCCCTGTAATACCTGAAGTTTTTTACACTCAACACTGTTAAGTGTCCATTCAGTGATTCTGCAGGTTAATGTACGGTGCTGTACATACATGTATGAAGGCAGAGTTGCTGACAGTTTTGACAATTCCAATTAAGAAGAGCATGCACCGTGCGAGACTTCATTTATTTTGACAGTGGTACAGTCTTGCAGTCCAACATTTTATTTTTCATACAGGAGTAGCACCTTCATGTAAACTTTTGAATGCATGAGCGGAATCATTTCGAGTAGGATTTAATATGCACCCTGCATACATTTCTACCGGTACATCTACATGGATACCTTTAGGAGCTGATTCTAATCCCCCCAAACTGATTTGACTGCACGTATGCTCCGAAGCAAAGTAGAATGTAGTGGTGAATGATTATTGTTTAGGGGAGGGATTGCACCTCTTTTGAAGACCTTTTAGTAGTGACCAAATATTGGTGATGTGATGCAAGCTCTCACTTTGGTGCTTTTATTGGTATGGCGAATTTGGAGTCTTCATCAAAAACTTTTTTCTAGCTTTCTTTCATGTTCATACAAAATCAGAATGGACTCCAAAAATGAAAGGAAATTTCCCACACAGTACATGTGCCTGTTGTGCATGAAGAACCATTGCATGTACATGTATGATGTACATGTATTGTGGTACTAACCAGATCAAAATTATTTAAACTTTTGTGTGCATATAAGTTTAATGCCTGTTGTCATTATAAAGTGTCTGTTGCCATAGACTTGAGTAGTGGCCATTTTCCGTCCATCCATTGCTTAAAAATTCATGTCAACAAAAGTAATTTCAGATGCACCAGTAAATATGCTTTCTACAATGTAGAAGCATTGCGGTGTACATGTTGATCATGTAAGCAGCAACATACGTCCTATATACATGTACATGTACATGTATGATAGGTTTGCGGTACTTGTACAAGATACATAAATGTACACATCATTGCGGCCAACGTTGTCTTCCCTGACAACCAATTAGTATTTGGAGCATGCCGCTGTGAGACCGAATGAGACCCAGTTGTGCAACAAGCCATTATGCCGCTCTGCGGCATGATGTCTGAGCAGAACAGACCCACCATGGGTAGTGAGGCAAAGTTGGGAGGTAGGGAGGGGGGTGCTCGACATTAAGACGTGATTGATGCTGGGCGTCAACATCACCGCAAGCCGGATCTGACTTGAACCACCACGCTGGCAATTTCAATTTCAATTTTGCGCCAGTTATGTTTTTCACCCTGTCACTGCGAGTCCGATGGTGTCTGTAGTCATGCCAATTTGAGCTCGAGAGAAATTTAGGGGGCGGAAGGGGAGATTGGGAGAAACAGGGACATTCCCTGGTGAGTTCAAGATGATGTTTGTGCAGACTGCAAGGTTTTTCTGTTAAAATAACTACCATAAACCAATTGCTGTGAGTGTGGTTTTGAGGTTTTGCACATGTACAGTGTACAGGGTGAATCAATTTTCGAGAGTACTATGCCCCTTGGGTGAAGAAAACCTTTGAACCACCTCACATTAGACAGACTTGATACATGTACATGTACATGCACTTGTGTAAGTGTTTACATTCATGTATCAGACTTCTGAAGCACTAAATTGAGGTGGTTGTTCGAAGAAAAATCATTGATAGGCCTGTATTCCAGAGCTGTTATAATTGCACTTGAACACTGTGCCCTGTACTTGCACACACGAATGGTGTACATGTACTTTGTACACATGTACATGTAATGCTATGACACATATTGGTACATGTAGAAAATGCATGCGTACAAAAGACATAATCTATCTTTTACTATGATACATGAATGGGATGTCGGTACCTGTTCTCTACGTATGTATACATTATGCTCCAAGCCCTTGTGGTACATGTACCCCATTCATGTACATGTACATGGGGCAAGAGTAACATTGCCATTGACTAGCACCACCGAGTTCCATTGTATAGTCCAGAAATGCCAATGGATGTTTGCATTGTTTAGGTGTGAACTCTCTCATTTTTGCAGTTGATAGCTTAGTATGATAAACGGAATTTGTTTTTCTTCCTCCGTCATCAAAGCCTCCCTGCTTTCTCCCTGCAGCCTTTTCCAATCAACCAGATTGAGCTGCCAGGGTTTTAATAATCACTTCCCCCTTTGCCATACTTCCCACCCCCCCTCCCCTTAAGCAGAGAAACAGACCCCGTTTGTAGATCATCCCCGACGGAGAGCGAAGCCTGCCCGTAAGCAGATACCATTGCTAATTTCCCTAACAGAGAGAGAGCAAAAGAATGAGCATGCCGATGTTGGTCTACATCTGCGCGTCTCGGCTTCCGCTGGCTCGTTCCTGGTTGAGGGGGGGGAGGGGGAGAGAAGGAGGCAGAGACATTTTCAGTGGCCAGGCATGGAGCATACAGGATCCACGGGTGGCTGACGGGAGCAGGATGTACCAGTCTCTGGCTCCAGTGCACTAGCGAGGACCGACACCTCTCTAATAGAATTTGTCGGGTAAATTCCTAGTCAGCGCTGGCATAGCGCTCCCTCGGTTTGGCTGCTGGGGCTAATGGAAGTGGGTTGAATTTGCATTGCGGCAAACAGAAAGTGACTACTTGGCTTAAAGATGCACTTGGTTGTCTTTTCTAGATATGTTCCAAAGGCGATTGGTTTACACCAGTACTTTGTTAGTGAATATTCGCCCAATCTTGGCTCCTTCTTTAATTAAGGCAAGAAACCTTTCCTCACATTTCCTTGTTTCTTACACTGCACATGTACACGTACTGCTCTTGTATGTTTTAAATTTGTCAATGCAATAAACATGTTAAGTCTTTGGTTTTTAAGAGTTTTGTTATGTGTTTCTTTGATTTCTAGTTGATGTCTTTTTCTCTCTTAAATTCGATGTTTGTTTGCTTGTCTTTTGGTACCACTGCTTGCCTGCAATCTCGTATAAGACTTGATTTACATACATCCACTGATTCATTTATTGTTAATTGCAAAAATTGGGGGGGGCAGATAGAAAGGGCTCACCTTTTTCCCGGGGATCGGGTCAATTTGATCAATTTACATGTAGTTGCACCACCAGTGCAAGGATGTGCTGCTGACTAGGCTGGAACATGGGCGATCTGCATTGAAATTTACACAAGATCCTGTGCTGGTGTAGTAAACGAGGGTGATACGGTGTCCAGTGTACAAGCACATGTAACTGTTCCTGATGGAACATCCATATATAGCGCAGAATCCAGGTGCCGGTCGTTCTGTAATGAAACACACTGAGTGGTTTCACAGCTGAGAAAATATAGCATGGAAAGAAATGAGAGTGAGAACTGGTATTCCAGATCATCCACATTGGTTGAGAAATTTGCAATTTTGGCAGTTTGCCTGAAGTCCACTTAATGGAACTTGTGAGGAAAGACAAAAAATTCCCCTTAGCCCCAAAAGGTTACCAGCCAAAAGTCATGTAAGGTGGAAAGCTTGCGGTAGCACCATGCAAGGATACAATCTCTTTGTGAGTCTGTATGGTTCTGAAAAGAACCACGAGGAAACTCAACGTTTCGGACAGTATGCTCTGTCCGTCGTCAGGACACCAACAAAGTCATTGGACATCCGCCATATAAAGTTTTGATTCCTTTTGACTCTCTGACCACAAAAGGTATTTATAAATGGGAGTGAATACATGTATGTGCTTGGCCAGTCTTAAATTAATGTTTCAGACTGGCTCCGGAGACCTAAAATAGATAATGCCCTCGCTTGCTGCTTCGGCATTGGTTGTATCCATTCCCCTTAGCCGGTCTTAAACACACGTTTAAGCACACATTTATTCCCTTATTTAAAACCTTATTTGAAATCAAGCCTTTCAGCGAGAGAAATAAAAGAAGTACCTTTTACAAGTGAAAAAACCTGGAAAACGGGTGTTGCGAAACACAAATTGAAATCGTTAACTTTTAAGAAAAAAGGAATCATTTTTACTTTAAATCTTGATTGAATCCATGTATGATTTAATTAACCAAGCAGGGGAGCAGATGGTTATGCAACCTTTTGCATTTTGTCTCAAGACAAGGCATTATCCGTTCATGTTCCGTACACATGTATCTCCTAATAGCACTGCCTTGGTTGAAATATTCGGTAACAAATACACATGTATGTATATATGTACTGGATGTATGTAGGTCACACTGAATCATTTTTTACCGATTTCATTTTATGTTGTACATGTAGCTCACACTGCATTTCTGCCATGTGTATTTGATTAGTAAGTCAGTCAGTTGGCAAACAAATCCTGTAGACTAACGTCACACCATGGCCCAATTTTTTTTCCTCCATATCCAATAGTCATTTGGGGGTGCCTTATTGTCCCAGATTGATTTCCATCTCCATTGATTTTTTTATCCCTTCCGCAGCACAAAGCAAATAATTTTTTGAGGGGTTAGGTTTTCCTAATGTAAACAGTGTGGCCCTCGAAGAAGAGAAAGCCAGGACCTAGATATTAGCTCATGAGCCGTGGCATTTTATTTTTCTTTGATGAATGATGCGGGAGGACCGTGGGGGGTCGCTGAATGGACGAAGGGATGAAATGCACCTGCAAGGCTGTAGCGTCATGATGGCAATAGCTCAGACATCTCACTCACCCTCTCCCCAACACTCTGCCTCAGACCAGATGGGTTGCTTGGATTGGGCACAAGGGAACAAATTATTTGTGATCATTTCAAATTGAACGAGAACACTTAAGGAAAGAAAAGCAGAAATTTAGTTCAACTGAAAATTGAAACAAGAACTGCAAAACACCACTCTCATGACAAAGCTTTTAAAAGAACATTCTTGGCTCATAATTGTCCAGGCGTCAGCGTTTTCATTTGGATTACATGTATGTAAAATCCAGCTCTTGTACACGTAACTTGCTAAAGGCATTACCAAGCAAGCTAAAGACATTACTGAGATGTGGCTTTGTCTCCTGGTTTGGTCATAAGAGATAAACATTTTAAATATCTCTGACTTTAAAAGGGAATTGAGTGTAATTATGTGGCGTAATATTTGTGCTCCGTTTGTGGAAGTTTTCTGGAAGAATTAAGTGTATTCCATTCAGTTGTAACATAACTTTTATTCTGTAACTTCCAGAGATAAAGTGATAGCAGCAGGCGAAGCCAAATTCAAAAGGCCTAAAATATGTATATCCCCCTCCCACACACTGTTGTTAGGTTTCTGGGTGGTTACATGTACTCACAGAATCAGAAACTGTAATGAGACTTGTGTTGTAAAAGGGAATATCCTTTCACCAGGGTTTCCCCAGCCTATTCAAGTGTGAGGCGGCCCACCTCACTGAAAATGAAACTGCACTTAGTTTTCTTGTGTTTCTTTGCATGAATTTCCCAAGTGTGGTGTACAGTGTATGAAACTGTCACAAACTGCACCAAAAGGATTGAGAATTAAGGATTAAATTTTTTAATTAATGCACATTCAGTTTCCAATTCCATTCCAGTACACCTTGCCAGAATAGACATGCTGTTCTTTCAGTCTTTGTAGAGTATGATGTACATGTATTACCGTAAAATTGTAAAAAATTCTGTCTTTAGGAATAAACTTTATTCTTATCCGGTGCTGATATGACAGCTAAATGTGCACTTGATGGTTACTAAGCCACCTACATTAGTTCATGCCTGCTATCAAATAGTTTGAATCCAAAGTGCGACCTCCCTGCTTACCCAGAGTACGACAGACAGGCATTTATATCTGTCTGTCAGACAGCAGCGCGTGTCAGCTGCCAACATCTACAGGCATTCTCTCTCGCCATTTTTTTTTATGCATCCGTTTGGTTGCCGCCAGTTACCAGAATGTCTCCTCCGCGGCAATGGCTCTTCATTATCTCTGACACTTCCCGCGACATTGTGGCCTGGCCTGGCCTGGTCGGTATGTCAGTAGCATCACTCCGTCTGCGCACAAAGGCAACAGAAAGGTTGGGGGGAGACATCCGACATGGAAGCAGACGGCCTTCGGCAGGGGGAGTGGGCAGTCCTTGACCTCGTTATGATCAGCAGGGTGGACATTTATATTTTCAACAGGGTCATGTAGCAAATTTGCAGTTCATGCTAATCAGCCATTGCTGCAGCTGTTTTCACACGTCATGTTATATTAGGTGATCCTCATCAACAAGGATGTATACTCTTTACAGAATTCAATCATGCATTATCAACTGTCATAATATAAACCCAGTAAGTCTTCACGAGTAAAGTAAGTCACAAGAGCTTTTTTTTCTTTGTTTCTTTTTTAGTCACAGGTCTATAAACGTCTTGAAGAACGAACTGTCGTTGTTTTCTATTACGCATACATCTACCTGTATCCAAAGTCCATATTCATCAAACTGACTGATACTTCTGATCAGAGAGCTCATTATGCAAATTCTGTGAAGGGAAATCCAGGAGCAGAGAGACAGTTCTCCAGTATCATTGTGATATCAACGGTACACAGCAAAAATCTGCAGCTGTACATGTAGATGGATTACACAGGCATGTTCATGTTTGAGTCGTTTTGATGATCTTTGAAAGATTAATCTTGCTTGTAGTACCTATGCATCCTCCATAGGCTTTTGCTTTCCTCTCTGCACAAGAACCTAATGGAATGTTCTTTTCATGATAAAATCTTGTCAGAGGTCAAAGAAACCAGTAATAGTGGCTTGGCTTTGCATGGAGACATTCCTGAAACCTGCAAAATCCTGCAAAATCTCTTGGTAGTTTCTAGAAGGTTAATGTACAGTGTTCATTTTGAATTCCAGATGACTTCCAGGCACAGTTTACATTCAGTGGTACACATTGAGGTTAGTTATCAAAGGTCAGGACACCAGCACATCTTGTCTTTTATTCAGGGTCATGGCCAGAAATACATGTGTGGCATGCTGTGATCCAAACCTGCAGTGCAAACCCTGGCAGACAGAATGTCAACATCTGTACCCATTCGTAGAAATTGGGCCAACGCATGCAGAAAATAGAACGTCAACCAAAGGAAAAAAGCTTTGCTAAATCCTGTTTCCTCTATGTCTGTGTTTATGCTGCCAGCGTTTTAACTCGATTGATATTGAAAGCAAAACTGAGCCTGTCATCACAGTCGCTCAGTGCTGGTCGCTCCAGCCACACATATCTCCCCTCCCCCCCCTTCCCAGCTATTAGGAGAACACGATCTCCCTGGCACAGAAAGCACCTGACAACTCGGAATCGTGTCAGATCTGAAAGAGATGGAAACTGAAGACAGGAAAGAGGAAGCAGTTGGGGAGGCATCACCAGTTCCTTGTCGGCTCGGCAAGCGCTGAATCCTTTTAAGGAAGAAAAAACTTTTTTTCAACCCCCAGAATAGGGCAGGGTATTCAAAGTCACAAGCAATTGCATCCAAACCTGCCCGTTTTTGCTGGAAATGAGTATTACAGGAGAGGCCTTCTACAATTTTCTCGCGGTGCCCTCCATGCCTTAATGACAACTGTCCAGCTCAATCGTGGCTGGTATCTCTGAAGTGGATGCCGTGCTGTCAGCAGTTCATTGATAGATGGAGCCATCTCTTGTTTGGACAAGGTTGCCTGGACCAGCAATATTGTCTTGTAACCAGAACCGTGTCATATGAGGACTGGGAAAGCTGAGAGAAACGGAAGATTTCAATGGGCAATGGTAATCCATTGGTGGGAGCTCACCGTGTGCGTGTACAAGTGTATGCGCATTTGGTGTTGGGCGCATGACCAATTTCTGTACGAATGTATCTATATGGTCTTCAGGTGTGCACAAGACGCTTTCATTGAAAAACTTCCCACTGACCTTTCCAGGGAGGACGCACATCAACTCTTCAGAGATATCAAAAGCCAACCTTAATACTTTTGTTCACTTTCTGTGCCATGCGAGAAAAAGGGCTGGCATATTATTCGATGGGAACGATGTCCCGTTTGTTGGAAAGCGTGCGGTGAGCTCAGGAGTTCATTTTTCTCAAATTCACTGAGCATGCTTGACCAGTATTTGTTGATGTGAAATGGTACCAGGGTACAGTATTCAAATGTGTATGGTGCATGGAGTCCTACCAGTCTGTCTTTTGTTTGCCTGTGAGAGGGGTGCTAGTCGGAGCAGTTACATGCATCTCCCCTTGTACTCTTCAGAGATGTGATGGCTGTTGGGATTTGATTGAATTTGAAGGCATGAGTGAAGATCTTGAGAGTTCTGTCTAAATCTGATGTTAAATTTATTCCAGAGGGTGTCTACTGAACAGAAGCTTTTGCCTAATGTTTGCTCATGAATATTGGAATTTAATTTGCATAATGCCTCAGCAAAACAAACACTAAAAGTAGTGAGATTTAAGGAACACATTTTCTTTTTTTTAAGGATTTCACATTGAAAAATTCTTTTGCAAAGGCATTTTTGCTGATCCCAAATGATATCCTTATCTATTCCCCTCCCTCCTAGTATTAGAATGGGACGGTTTCACCTGATAACTGTGGCCTTTTTCGTATTTGGAGCGGGCAGAATCCGTGCACAGTCCTTGGCACATTTATGTCAAATGTGATCCTTCAAACCTCCGGGGCTGACTGCACATGAGAGTTTGCAGG
Organism: Acanthaster planci; assembly: GCF_001949145.1. Next base: position 164,539 of record NW_019091655.1, read on the forward strand.
CCACCTTGTCGCTTGACTTCATATCCCACCTAATTATAACGCTCGCTTGCCGACGCACTGCAGGCCGCAAGAGCAGCCGATCCACTGATAATCCATAGACATTGGATTTCCAATATTATGCCCAAATCAAGTTGTGGTTGTCTCTTGTTTGAATTGTTTCAATGAGGGCAATGAATACATACGTGCATGAATGTAACAAGGGTGCTTTGGCAACCCCATTACTGGAACTTGAATTCAGTCAACAGAACCGTGTCCAGTTGTGCAGAGTAGGCTGTCGATTTGCCCTATTGTTGAAATACCAATGAATAGCATTTGTGGCTATGTGTTATTTAAACCAGTTCTTTGACAAAAACGCACCGTTTACTTGGACAGAATTTTGCTGTAAATAAACTGGAAAAATGAAAACAATTTTAAATTCAAGAGACTGGAATTTCACATTGGCTGTAACAGTGCATTGTACATGTAGCTAGTGTACATGTCTATTATCAAGAGAGTAGTTTTCACATGTTAGTCAAGTACATGTTCTCATGTGCATGTATGTGCACTTTGCACTTCATCACACATCTATACGTGGATGTATTTTCTACAATGGAAATGTCTTTGTTTTCCTCACAGTCAGTGTGAAATCTGAATAATTCAGCGCAGTTCCGTACATGTACATTGGAGCTACAGTCATGACAGTGATACACTTGTACATGTACTCGAATGTATAATATTGCATCGCTAGGTTCATGTGCAACGTAACCTGCGCATTTGTTGGAAGCTCACCACAACAAAGGCCCGCCATTATTAGCAAGGACATATATGTCTTGAAATAATAAAGGACAGAAGCAGAAGGTCATCAATAAATGAAAGTATCCGTCTGTCTGTACCGTACATGTACATGTTCATACTTAATACCTGTAGACTGTGTAATACTAGCAGATAATTGCGTCTGTGATAAGCATGATAGTCCCGAAGATGTTTCATATCAGAACGCAAATTACCGGGGAATAGTGGGATATATGCAATGCATATTTGTTGTCCAGGACCTATTGAGCATTGCGTAATGTATGAACCATAATTAGGATACCGGTAGCTGTTTCCAAACAAGTTTAGGATTAAGCATGGAGCAGTAAAAAATATTCTGTTGCATTACTCGCTCCCAAACGATGAACGAGACATTGATGCATTGTGTGTGTGCCAGTACAACTGAGGACATTCACTCACAGTCATACCTTAAATACACACACTGCACCAGCGCGTGTACGGGTATGTTCATTGTTTAGTCTTACATTGTACCCTGTGATCTCTGATCTCAGTGTCGCTTGGTCATAAACATGGACATGTATGGTATACACCCATACAGTGTACTGGTATGCACATGCACATTAATGTCTGATCCTTTGTAGTCCATTGCACCGTAGGCTTCTTATACCTATCCAAACACAGGCCCCATCTCTTTTCAACAGTTTGGGTAGCCACTGGTACCAGTGGGCTAAGTACATGTACATGTAGGCTTGATTCCTGTCACACAATGGGAGACTTGGTAAAAGACTTGACTACAACATTGCTGATACTGTCCTGAATGCCGGAAGGCATCCACATCAGTCGTGATCTGGTGCTACCAGAAGCTTAAAGTGATGCTGTATGCTAAGTCATTGGACGTGGTCACTATCAGTGATCCTGTATTCAGCCATGCACAGGCCATGAATGCCATCCTTGGAGGTGCATCACACCTCTATCATTGCACTTCCACTGTGAGGTCAGAAAGGAATTGTCATTTCAAATACACCTGTTCAAGAATTACATAAACTTGTGCATTTACAGACAATCAAAATGTGACCTACTTGTGCGTAGCTAAGGTAGATGTCTGGGTTGGATTTTAAACCTTTGATGAAACCAAGCAGACACAGTCCAAAGTCGACTTTTGGTAAAGTGCATGTATTCCCCAAAGTGCAACCGATGCCAGTTCCACATGTCAGATGAGATGAACACCTTGTTTTAAAAATGAATTCACAAATAAGGATTCAGCTGGATTCGAATTTGTACCATTCAAAAGAATGGACATCACACTCTTATGAACAGTGTTCATGTATACATGTTGCTCAGTTACAATGTTGTAGCTACATGTACTTCTTCAATGCTCTAATGGTCAGTTCATATTCTGCCTCAGATGCTTTTACAAAGATAATCTGACGAGAATAGCCTGGGGTCACTCATTCGGATATACCTTATGCTGTCTTTCCAACTTATGAATCAAACTTCCTTGAACGATTTGCTCTTTGCACAGTTTGTGTATGTAATATTTGTACCTTACACACTACATGTACATGTATTGAAACGCGCATTGTGTGGATGCTTGTTACTGCTTGGGTATTGCAATATACCCTTGTCCATCAGCACCTGCTAATCAGTGGTATTGCAGGAATCTGCGTCACGACAATCAAATTGGTGATTTACATGCCAGCTCTGGCAAGTTCAGCCTAGAGATCATCTTTTCAGCCTGGAGGTGTGGCCAGTGTATACAAGTGCTTAGAAGCAGTTTCTTGAATGAGATGTCAAGCTCCGTCTTGGAGATGGTGGTGTTTGTGTCCATGAGCAACACAGTTTACCACAATTTGTTGTCAGTACCAGAGCTTGAAAACTAACAGATGTGGGTTTGTCTGTTACATTACAATTCAAAAATTATTGTTCGTGAGTACTGGAGTGCTGATCTAAGTCTACATTGTATAACGTGACCTGAGCAATTTCCTGTAGTTATCCAGGTAAATTCTTTCTGTCAGTTTGTAGAAATTTGGCCAAGTAACAAAGATATTAAAAGCAAAAAACTGTTATCTTTAAATTAAATTACTCTTCTGAATAATTTCCACTCAGTTTGGAATCTGAATCAAAGAGGATCAATTTTAATATCATGGGTTGGTGGAAGAGTGGCCATGCCCAAGTGCCTGCCTCATATCCAAATTGTTAGGGATTTGATGGAATGTAGTGTTGTTTGTAGCAACATCTATTTATATCCAGCCATAAACAAAACACAATTCTTATAGCCTTTACATTAAAGAAGTACACGTAAATAAAATAATATATATTAAAAACAAAGGAAAATTTAAAGAAACAAATCAATTAAGTCATAAAAAGCCTTAGCTTGTCAATGGTAGCCTGGCAGGTGTTAAAAGCATACTCTGAAACACTCCAAAAGTAATTAACCCTAACTCCCTAGGGTGTGTGCAAAATCATATTAAAATTGGAGGATTCAGGGCTGTTAGGGTTAATTGAAACAAAAAACAATATTCTGAAGTAGAATAATCACAGAGACAAAATATTCAGCAAAAACACAAGTAAACGTGTATGCACTTGGTATGAACCCGTTTTGTTTTCTGGTCATAGAAAGAGCTGGTGTAGTGTTTGCACAGTATCCTATTCTGTATTGTTTGCTATTAGGAAGCAGGACCTGTGACTTCACCAACACATACAGTACCGGGTGTGTCATACAGTGCGATCAAGCACATGTACTTTGCTTGGAAAAATTTTGAAAGGGATTGGATGGATTATGTTGGACATGTGACCATAACTTTACTCAGTGGATGTTATTAGATTTTTACCGGGGGGTCAGGTCGGGCATGTGAAATACCTAAAAATTTACTAATGCCTCTAGGACTTTCAAGATTCATGGACCCCACGTGTATTGCCGCTTAAAAGGCTTTTCCTAAGAACCTGGCTGCTATCTTAAGTGGGGGACGGCAACATCCGCAATCGTGATTTACCGTGGAGGATTTCGTAAATGGATGTGGAGTGAACTGCGGTCGGAGCGGCCCACAGGTGTAAATGGCTGGCTGTTTGTTCCGTCAATCATTACTGCGTCATTGCTGAGGCTGGATTATGGTGCGATCTGACGGCAATCGACAAGCGAGCAAGCAAGACATCGCTGGGTTGGGAATGCTAAAGGAAAGCCCCCCTCCCCCCGAGCTAGCAAGTTGAGGAGATGACAGCAGGGCTCTGAAAGAGGCACAGTGAAAGAGGAAGAGTAGTCACTGATTTTATCCTTGATTTGTGTTTCTTTTGTCAAGTTGTATTCAGTGTGCTTTGGGTTACATGTACGTGGAGTCCATTGTACACTGAAGGCTTTGAGAGTGGGATTTGAAATCGAAAGAAAAATATAAAAGAGAAAATGCACTGTAGGAATTATGTGGGTAACCAAACATCTCAAAGCATATGCTTTTTTTAGATTGTAGGTTTTGTTTTTATTGTAACATTCATGTGTGTTTGTGCTAGTTGGATATTTTTTTGATAGGAAATGAAAATGTGTCATGCAAAGAGTTTGTTCCTATTCCATCATTGGCTGGAACGGGATGAATTTGTGGATGCCTGGTACAAAACTGAAAAGTTAATAATGTGGCTGTTTTGTTCTTTTCTTTCAGTTTGTTTTTTTAAAATAAAATCATGTGTTGGCAAAATGCTTCTCTGTTTTGCTTGAGACTTTGACTATAAATGAACATTGCTGACCTGCATGTGTATGTACATGTAATCGACTATATGGGAAACGTGTAACTGTTTTTTTTAAACCCAGAAAGCTTGGCTTAATGCTAATCACTGATGGGTCTCTTGAATGTTTCAACAAAGATTTATAAGGATTACATGTGCCTGCTGCACATTCAACAAGTGCACAGGAACTTACTACACCTTTCTTCATGTTGATTTTGTTCTTCAGTGTTGGACAGTACTGGTTGTGCATTTGTGTGTAAGCAAACTTGGATCCTCAATTCTGATTGGTTGATCCATGGCAACAAACACTGTGTGACATATTACATGACCCAGAATAATGTACATGTAGGGCGTTTGTGTCCCATGTACATATGTACTGTTCTTACCACAAGGTGAACTACATTGTTCCATGTTCCACACGCAAAAGCATCATAACAAATTCATCTTCAGGCAAACCCGATAGGCCATAAGGATGGAATATGCATGCTGGCCACAACCAAGAAATCTGTAAACGTTTAATGAGTGAGCATGTTACAATCAGCACAGGATGCAAATGCAGCACCTTTGAATTTTCAACTGATTTTGCAGCTGTGCATTTTGCTCAAAGCGTGAACTAGCCTGAGTGTGATACATAGTGTGTGTCGCACAGTGTTTGTTGCCATGTAGACATACATGTACATGTATGCATAATGTGGGACACAGACAAGCCACATTCTTCCATGGCTGCTTTCCAATACTCAACTTCGGCTCCGTCTCAGGCTTCAACTGTTTTTTAACTAGCTGACTTTGAAGCTGTAAGCGCAGTAATCAGTCTAATAGTGCCACAGAACATCAGATAAGATGCAAAAAAGCCAAAAATTACAGTAATTCAATTTAATTTATACGCTTCAGGCCCACAATCGAGGATTGGTTTTGGGAACGAAGCCCGAGACGGAGCCCAAGTCGAGTATTGGAAAAGGGCCCATACCTGCTCCGTGAGACACTTGTGTGGTAACCAATAATTTACATGTACATGTACATGTACTAGAACATCATGTTATAATACATGTATAAGCATTTTAATTTAGATGTACACATGTACATGTACACATTGTATGTACTTCTCCCTTAATTAATACATCTGTACAAGCATCGTGCTTCTCACATTGCAGATTATAATCCTTCATAATAGGTCAGTATTTCCCAGTCACATTTCCCGCGGGATATGTCCCTCTGTCCAATACTATGCATTACAGAGCCTCCACTGCTGATGTGCGGATTTGTCATCAACCAGCCATCATGGTAATTAATGAGGAATATCTCGGAAGGCCGTGCAGTGAATAGATAAATATTCCCTGTCAGTGAGGACTCTTCCAATAAAACATTATCAGGTCACAGTGTTGAATTATATTCTTCAATTCTGTTGCTTTCTTAGTTTCCTTGTGTCATAGTGCTATAAGCAGGTGGAAGATATTCTTGGGATCTACATGTACATACATGTAGATGTACATGTACATCTATTGCTTCAGTAGTTACTCATATGCACAATACATGTACATGTATTGTACAACATGTACAGTATGTAAACCTTGTTTCCTCACCACTACAGGTTACATTGTACTAGATTGTGTTCATTTTATGTCAATATTCTGTACTACCCTACAATCTCTATACAGGAACAAGAAATGGTTTTTTTTTTGTTACTTGTGAACTGTATCCCTTTGGTGGGGACACAGCGGGTATTGTGTACCTGAACAGGTCCATGGGTGACTGGCATTGGCCACACTGAACATACATGTACACTGTACCTGATAAGTTTCTGCTAGACTGTGCTAGACAGTCTTAAAGTGTGGGTTGGGTGGCCAACCAGCCTCTCATTGATAGGCATACTGTAGGCTCTTTAGAATGAAATTTTAGGTTCACATCACTGTCCGCCTCCATTTTCACGTCTCTGCCCTAATTTTTTTTAAATACATGTATGTATTAATTCTATCTCCAGACAACTTTCCCACCAAGTCAACAGGCTGAGCTCTGTTGACTCCAAGCAAACGGGGAACCTTTTGTATGCTCATTACTTTAAAGCAATCTGCATGTAGTTACTAATGTGTGGTTTGTGCCCATAACATGCTGGAGCTGTTGTGGCTTCCTGGAGACCGATACTTAGAGATGACATCTCCCATATTAACATACTAAAACAAATTGTTGTTAATGGCAGCTTTCATGTTTGTTATGTCCTCTTTTAGGTTTAGTACATAGCGGAACGTTGTAACCCTCAATTTACTTTGGATGTAAAGAAGTCAAATCTATAAAATATTCCGCTTGATTAAGTTTACTTTTGGAATCTTGTAAGATAAATTATTCTGTCATGTTTTATTTGAGTCTGTTTGAAACAAGCCTCTATAGTGTGATTTTTCTCATTTAAAACAAATTTCTCCCTTTTCGTTGATTTTGCATTTGTTGCAGTCTTACTGATGTTAATCTTAAAATTAATTTTAAATGGCCTTACACAAAATTGATACCTTTTAAAAACATATTTTTTTTCTTTTTTTGGGAGGGGCGGATTAGCCAAAGCTTATGTTGTTATTTCACACATTCCTCTCTAGAAATTTTGTAAAAGTTAACTTGTACAAATATAATTGCAATACAATGCACTTAGTATGGTTATACATGAAGTACATGTACATGTAATGGCTGTGATAATCCAATTGGTTGCTGGCGCTCCTGTGAAGGCAGAACCTGGAGCTTAGATTTACCAATGTACCCCATAATGCTATCAGAAGGAGCTAGCATGTTTATTGGCATTGTTTTTTGTGGCATACATTGTAGAGGTTATCTCTGGTTAGGTCTTTTGCCTGACCTCGGGTCTCATTTATCATAACACACTTTTATGTATGGGTACCAGTACATGTACATGAATGACCTGAAATGACTGGAATATATATACATGTATGTATATTGCAGTCATTTCAGGTCATGTACATGTATACATGTAATGTTACGTGATGTCTCGACCAGCCCTGCTAAAGTGCTAGAACTGGTCCCTGTTGTCGAATAAACACCCGTCCCCAGGGGAGGGGAAAGGAGGCTAGATGTGTCATTACCAACTGTATTAAAATTTGTGACCAATTTCACAAACTGAAATGCATGAAATGTGCGGGGGGCATTTGGCTTTTTGAAAACTGCAGAGTAAGCAGTTTGGGTCTAATGAACTGCCACAGAATGTAAATACATGCATGTGCTGCAAAGACTTGCATGTATGCCGTATACATTGCACTTGGGATTTCATGACTTGACAAACTGTAGCAGATGTATACATATACATGTACCCCGCAGAGAAAAATGCTTTAATTCGGCTGTCGGAATGTCAGCCGAATTTTAAAGATTTGGCGTGCATGCAAAGACACTCGTTATCCATACAAATGTGAAGTTTCAACTCAATGTGACATATCAGTATGGTTTTGTTGATACAGTCATTTGAAGTTGAAGGCCACATGCATGCCAGCGGCTTGCATTAACTGCACGGCAGTGGAAAAGTGTACATGTATGTTGACTTGCCTCATAAAAACAGGAAGTACGATTTTCACAAAACGAGTGCAGAGAGTTACCCGAAGAAACTCCTAAAAGCCTGGCTCCTGAAAAGAAACTGCAATATCGGAAAAATGTTGAGGGGGGCAGATTGTCCCCCTTCCCCCTTGCCAGCTCTTTTAAGGTGAAAGGTTCTACAGGACCTTATCTGATCCATCCATACTTGTGGGGTTAAGACAAATTATACCTAGAAAAATTATAACCCTCGTAACTTTAGAAATTCAGAAAAAATTTCCTCTCCTGAAAACAAAACTACACAGAGCTGGGTTACGCATTGTTCGGTTACAGTTGATGAAAACCAAAATGATGCGGTTTGGTGAATTCTATGCAAAGGGAGTGCGCTCAAGTACCACCGACCAGTCTTTTTTTTTGTGTCGGCGACAAAAGTGACTAGCAACAATGAAATTCCAGTTATACCGGTACCAGTGTGGGTATTATATTACTGCATTTACTGTTAGTATTCACTGCATGGTTTCTGCACATGTCCAAAACACTGTGGACCATCCATTGTGAACATTTTCGTAAGGTAAATTTGCCACTGGTGTTAATCATGGCTAGACCAAAGGGAGAACTGACGCGTACATGCAGTGTACATGCACATGTATGTACATGTACACAAGGGGCATTAATTGCCTTCAGTGAGAGAGGTTTGAAAAAAAAAATGGAAGCAGGGAAGCTGGATGGTGGGTATTACCAGGACTCAGCATTAGTCATTTGCTTAATTGGCCCACCAGGAGAGAATGTGGCAGACTGTATTAGATCACAGACTCTATCTGACACAGCATGCCGACAGTCGCTTCCAACAGCCCATGTCCTCTGGGAATGTTGCTGCGGTTTTTAAAGTTTTAAGAATGTTCAGGACGAACGTGAAGGAGTTTGAGTTTTATTTGTCGGGGAGGGGGGAGGGGGGAGGGGGTGAGAGGGAAGTTTAGAGGAGCCACAGTGTATCACATTTGGCTCCGCCCCTTTTGTGGCATCTCTGATGCTGATAACCGTATATGGACTTGTGGGCCGAGATGGGGACTTGTGGTTAGCTGAAATCCATTTACGCATCGAGAAGCTGGCATTGATATAGTAAAATCAGATTTGTTCAAGGACATCGTGCACTCTGTTGTTCACATGTACAGTTGTCAATCGTGGAAAATGTTCATTTGCTGAAGAAACCCCTAGCTGTCTTAAATGGAAAAGTTCACTTTACATTTGTCCTCATTAAGCTGGTGTTTGAGACCTTGCAGTGACCAACTTTAGATGAACTCAGTAATATTTGTGAAATTATTTAGAAGTTAGCTGAAAAAAATTGGAATATCTTTATTCTCTTGTGCACAAGTCTCTCTTATGAGCAAGCTTGTTATCTTCCTAAACTTTCCATTGCTGATGACAATTTATTTCAGTTTTCACCTTTAATGGATTGCCAGCTCAGTAAATACAATTGTCTAGTCGGCTGGCTTTGTACACATAGAACCATATACATTGTATTTTGCCAATTATCTGATATGCACACTGCATTTGATGCTTTTTTTCAGTCATTTCAATTTCTTTTTCACTTTCCTTCTCCCCATATCCCAGTATTTTATATTTACATTCCAATTATTCTTATCTATCATTTCCGTTCTGTCACAACTTTCTGCATTTAATCCCCCGTGTTTCTGTTTCCATTCCACCTCGTTTCTCACTTTATGTATTTCCCCTTCCTGTCCCCATGTACTTCTCTGTATGTCCTCTATTCTTGTCTGGTGTCACAGCACCCTTCACCAAGCAGTCTCCTCATGTCTGTTTAGTCTGTGTTTCCTTCCCCCCACTACCTGTATCACCCTTATACATGTCCCTTCTTCACAACAGTTTATTACCTTCACCCCCTCCAACATTTCATCCTAAGAACAGTCTTTTAATTATCCCCATCTTAACATGTTTTGTTGTTCCACCCCCTATGTCACCATGTGTGTCACCATGTGTCTCTGCTGTGTTTTTCTTTGTCGCGTCATCTTTAGACTTGCTTTAACTTCCCCCCTCTACCTTAACCACATTTGTGACAAACTGCCCTTTTCTTTCAATTTCTCCCCCTCCCCACCTTCTCGCTCGCCACATGTCTCACCATGTCTATCCTGTTCCTCGCCTGCAGGTAGATGAGATCAGACGGATCCTGCGTGATGACCTGAGGCAGCAGATCTACGAGATTGAGGACCCCAACGCCACGCTGGATGGAGGCGATGTGCTGTTCACAGGTGAGGCGAGAAATTGAGCTACGAGCGTTTTATAAAAGAAACGGGCTAATGAGCACGCCAGCTCATGAAAATGGATGTCCACGGTGGAAAGGTGAAAAACAAGTGAGATAAGTAGGTCACAGAGAGAAACACAGTTCTGTCTTTGTTGTATTTGGGTGAACACATGCATGTGTGCATTGATTATCCAGTTGCCAAGGTTAGTTTCAAGTGCATGCATGTTTTAACCGTGAATGTTCACTGTTGAGCGAGTTAGTATTGCATTATTTCACATTCACATTATATGTGGAGTTTATGCCACAGTTAAGAGATGAACCTCTGCAAATTTGTTGCATTTTGGACTTGCAGGTCTGGGGATTAGCCCAGAGAACAACTTTCAAGGAAAATGTGGAACAAAGAAGTTCACCAATGAAGCAAAGGAACTTTGATGTGTTCCTGAAGCAGGCTTCAGATGTTGTTCATCTAAAGATGGTTGTTACATTTTGACGACAGTTTAGACATCCTTTTTTCTTTGAGGCTTTCTTTTTGGCAGTTTGGTTGTTCTTTTTGCAGAATGTTGCCCGTGTTATTATCAACAATTACAGTGAATATTTACATGGAATCATGACACTAGAAGCTGACTTTAACTTGTGTGACATCAAGCACTTATTGACATACATTGTACGTACAGTGTGTTGATGCTGTGATGAATCCTCATCCAGTGCACAGTAAATCTTTTGAATACAGGCGGTTCACAATAGTGCTTTATAGCTTTAGCTTTTTACAATAGCTTTGGGCACCCACGTATGAATGCATGTTAGAATACCGAACTGACTCATTTACCAGAATGCAGTTAAATGTCCTCTGTGCACTGTGCGACACATGAAATCCCTGTGTGTGTACACGTCATCCAGCACAAAGTTAAATTCACATCATTGGGTGTACCACAAAGTGGATAGGGCATCACACAAGATGGTTAGGGTACATCATATACACTCACCTGTACACCTTACATCAGAGCATGTCTAGAATCCATCGTTTTGTCACTAGGCAGGAATTACACAGAAATGTAAGGTTACACTGTAATGACTGGACTCACTCCCTGTAAAGACGGGCAAGCTTTGTCATCATCTTGATGTACCAGTACTGTATATGTTCTGGCTTAATTCAATCAAGCAGCAAATATTCTGTGGTTCCCCCCCCCCATGAATCCACGGCACCGTCTGCTTCACCTTGGATATGCACCATTCACGAGCTCGACACCGCGGTCTGATGGCTCACATGAAATTCAACTCGCATACCCCACGTAGACGTGCATATTGTCACATGAAAGTAACTGGCTTGGAAATTCCCTTGCGGGTTAGGGTTGTCTAAAATATCTCATCCCAGCTGATGCAAAACGGTGGTGAAGATGTACAAAAACCAGCCGCTCATCCTAGTACACCTTCAAAGTAATGTTGTCTATCCTGCCATCTTGAACGTCAGAGGAGTGTCCCCACTGTCATTGTGGGTTTTCGTTGTTTTAAATTTGTTTCTTATGCCAGTTGGTCTTTGAGGTACATTTTAATGCCAGTGTCAAATTAATCATCATCAATATAGATGCCCTTAACTTTTTTTAAAACTCTGATTTGCCCAATATGGTCATTGCTTCAATATTTGTCCAAACATACATGTACTGTAGCATTTACATATTGTAAAGGCATTTGTGAAACACTTGATTGAATGGGGAAACCATCTTAGATGTACAGGTGCAAGAGAAAATTATGAGAACTCAGATGAGACTTAATAAACGGTACCTATAAATCAAAGCATTCCAACTCTAAAAGTGGTATTGCTTTATAGTTTGCCTCATCAAAGCTTGAAGGGCTCGGAAGGTGTACATGTACATTTAGAGTCCATCATTTGTCAGACCTATTTGTCACTTGTGCAATTATGTTCATTTGAGACAACAAAAGTGCTCCAAACCTAATAATATGCGTAATATTTAACCCGATGAAGAGTTAGCTCAGTGAATGCTGTTTGTTCCGAGAAAAACGACCTTTTTAACAGGATCTCGATTTCAAATCAAAAGTAGCCGAGTCATATTTTGAATTACGCCCAAATTCAGCATTTGTGACACATTCTCCTGCCAACCACAGCTGCGTGATGTCACGCTGATCGGATGAATTATAGTAGCTGCATGTGCGGGCGCATCTTGTCAAGGTTTGTCCATTCTTTACCATTAACTACTAATGGCCATTTCCCAAAATGTATCTTTCGACGTGTTATTGGAAATGGTCCTCTTTCAGTGCTCTTTTCAAAGTGACAGCCTGCCGGGAAATAATTTCATGGGGAATTTAGTCCCACAACTGCCTTTGAAATGAGTATAACCTTTCAACGGTAATTTTGTCAGTAAATTTATGGATAGCTGTAAATGATAGACTGTACCTTTTATTACAAAGAAAGTCCAGAACAAAGTGAGGGACATTATAAATGGAGCTATAAGAAAGCCAAAGATCACAACAGAAAGAGCAGGGCTACAGCAAAGATGATTAGGTGTCGTCAAGGAAACACAAGGCAACACCTTAGGGGAATTGATTAGATGTTTGTGCTTGGATTAGTGGAGCTTGACAATGCAGGGGACAGTCAACCAGACTAGGAGGAGGAAGATGTTTTCCCTTGGATTCCTAATGAGCAGTTAATGACACAATGTAAAAAACGCAGGACAGGCTTCATACTCTGAGGTTTGAAAAGACTAATGAAACCAAATGGAAAATAGACACACAGTTATGAAACCCAAGGATGGATCGGGAACCAAATTTTTTTTTGGGGGGGGGCAATTTTTTTAAGGGGAATGAGGGCACAAAATTTGTGTATTCCTTTGTAACCTTTTGTGGCCTTTATGAGGGATTACGGTAATTTTGGGGCTTTCTGTAGAAGGAAATGAAGTGAAGAAGTCCCAAAATCACCTTTCCTCAATTTTTTCATAAAATAAAATACTGTTTCCTGGGGAAAAGGAGCCATGGTCCTTGTTGACATCCCCACCCAGTAATAGAACTCCAGTTGTGACAAGGTAAGCAATAAAGAACATCTCTGAGTTACAAAAGTAAACAGATTGCAGTGGGAAAATGGTTCAAGATGTACTCTTGGATGACATGGTGGTGCAGCATTCCATTGGCTGTAACATTTTAGAATGATTAATGACGATCAAGCTACATGCACAGTGCAGTAGGGCAGACTAGGGAAGCCACAGGGCATTGCTTGGGTCCAGTTGTATGTAAACATGCTCCTAATCTGTCAACTGGAGCTGATTAAAAGTCATCAGATCCTTTGCCGGCAGCATTTTTTGTGTTTCTGATGTGCAGTCTGGGATGTCATCTCTCGCCTCAAAACCCACTGCAAGAAATGTAATCAAGAACTGGTGATTGGAGTGCTGGAGCTGTAGGCAGGAAAGCATAGATTAATGTTATACAATCCAGCGTCTGCTATGCCCTACATCCTGTGCAATCACTTCTTGACAAAAGGCCTGGCTTTGGGGACCCCCCATGGCCCAAATAATGCAGCAATAAACAGAGATGAATCATGTTGAAATATGAGTTATTGGGCGGCCACGGATGTGTTAGTTCAGTTGTTGACACGTTGGAAGACTGTCCTGGATAGAGTGTTTACATTGTGTATGAAATTGCCGGATTATCATCGCCATACCAGAGACCTTTCATATTGCACACACATGTATCTCATCTGCTAGTGGTATATGTCTGCATGTAACTTATGCCAGACCCAGCGTGCCAGCCCTTAGATTTTGGAACTTCAAGGCAGTGTAGGCCAGAAAAGAGACCACCGCTGTTGATCATTTGATGTCTTTTAACTCGTCTCACTGCATTGCGAGCATAGCAACCTCCTTGAAGAGATTGTATTCTGGAGATTCGGTCAAGGACAGATGTTTTCCATCAGTTCATAGCTCCTCAAAAACATTTATTTTACAATGTAGCACTGACGGAGGCAGAAAAAACTGTTGAGATCCATGGTCCCAAAAGACGAGCACAATATTTGTGTTCACCTCCTCTCCGGTTATGGGAAAAATATTTGTTGTTAGCTGGTGGAAGAGACTTGAATGCGTTGTGGAGGCGTGTTGCCTGGTGGTCCAAGGTTTTGGGAATCACGAACATACCGGTAGGGTTGGGGGTTCAAATCCAGTTGCTGGGTATACCGTATGTTGTGAGAGTGGGCAAGTCACTTTACTCCCTCTTGCCTTTCTCCACCCAGGGATATAAATGGGTACCTATATGGGTATATAGAATACTGTACTCGATGAGCGCTTTGTGCCAGAATTGCCAGCATCGAGTTGTATACTCGCCACATGGGTTTTACACATGTAGCCCGCCCAGTGAGCAAGGATGAAAATGATGTCAGACACTTTGAGCTGGCTCCTGGATAAGTGCACATTACGGGTCAATATTATTGTTCTTGTTCTTTAGTGGCATACATATGTCAGCCTGTTAATGCACTAATAGTGAATGACCTCCGTTGGCTCTGATTGAAAGCTCAGCGGATGGTGTACATGTAAGTGTAACGCATAGTTGATCGCCATATCTGCACACACGTCACTGGTTTGTGCACGCACAGTTTCAAACATTTACACGTAGGCGTCTTCTGTTTGACTGTCTATTCTATTGACAGTTTCAAGAGCAAGCTGCACTATACCGGTGCCCACCAGTTGGATTAGTTTTTTATCCAAAGACTGACACTCAAGTTAAGCATGAAATATGATCAGTTGTTTAACTGTGGACTGTATCTAAGAATATTTTCAGGCAAGTGCACTGTAGTTGTTTTCAAGAGTAATTTAGGCTCCTGAATTTCAAACGTTTATGCCAGCAGAAATCCTCTGGTGTGAAGGGCTACACAGAAAAACTCACCAAGGAAAAACTTTACATCTGCCCTGAGCAAAAATCACATGTAATTTACATTTAATTTACATTTACGAGGAGAACCTGGTGCTAATTATTACTCAAACTGGCCATCCAGCCCAGACAAGCTTGGTGGTTGAGTGATAAGATGTCAGCTCCAGTACGTAGGAGGTCATGGGTTGGAGTCCAAGCTGAATTAATGTGGATTTTTCACAAAGTCCCCGGACTACACTGCATATACAGTTGCATATACAGTGATACAAGTATACGTCCCTGAAGGGAAACATACCCAATATAAAAAATAAGCCATCAATTCTTAGCACAGAAGAAACAACATTGATTAGTAGACTGTTTATACCTTTTCCAATAATATGTTTTGAAGTTTCATTGATGGAGGATGGTGAGCTTAACAGATGAACCTCACACTACCATTCTGTCTTTTCTGTCTTGCATTTGGCAGGCGAGGAGTTCTTTGTTGGTATCTCCAAGCGGACGAACAGCCAAGGAGCCAACGCCCTGGCCAAAGCCTTCCCCAACTATCCGGTATCCTCCATCAAGGTGGCCGACCACTTGCACCTGAAGAGCATGATGAGTATGGCTGCGCCAGGGATCCTGGCAGTTGGGAGCAGCCCAGCTGCACAGTCTGCATTGAAGGTACAAGACAGCAGTCTGGGTATCAGACTTTCAGCAGGACCTTTGCCAAAAGCTTGGTTTCCGAAGCATTGAATTACAGACAGCATCGCAAATAATACATCAACATATTGAAATGTTTTACTGCGACTGACACAGAGGCAGACAGCCGGCCGGGTTGGATCAAGTTCAACTTTGCCAAATGGCGGGGATACAATGATGTCTGTCTGGCTTAGTGAAGAGTGACCTTAAGATAGTATCGCGGCCTCAGCATCGTGATGCGTAGTCTTGACCTCAGCATCACGATGCATAGTTGTATCGTGACCTCAGCATCATGATGCATAGTTGTATCGTGACCTCAGCATCATGATGCGTAGTTGTATCGTGACCTCAGCATCATGATGCGTAGTTGTATCGTGACCTGAGCATCAGGATGCATAGTTGTATCGTGACCTCAGCATCATGATGCATAGTTGTATCGTGACCTCAGCATCATGATGCGTAGTTGTATCGTGACCTGAGCATCAGGATGCATAGTTGTATCGTGACCTCAGCATCATGATGCATAGTTGTATCGTGACCTCAGCATCATGATGCGTAGTTGTATCGTGACCTCAGCATCATGATGCGTAGTTGTATCGTGACCTGAGCATCAGGATGCATAGTTGTATCGTGACCTCAGCATCGTGATTCATAAGTATATAGTGACTTCAGTATTATTACATGGCTTTGTGTACTTGTAATAAGGCCATTCGTTATGGTCTGCTGTTTGAACTGAAGGTTTGTTCTTAGCCATCTTTTTTTTTCTTGCCCTTCTCACAGCAAATTTTAGAAAAGAGCGACTATGATTACTGCACGCTGACCCTTCCTGATGACGCAGCTGCCAACTGTGTCTACGTCAGGGGATATCTCCTCCACTGCACAAAGCAAGAATATCCTAATAGTTACAAGGTAATCAAGACTAACCAAGGAGAACTTCCCTCTTCACGTAAAAATGGACGAGTTCAAGGTTAACCACTTCCTGCCAGGGACTCCGGAATCGGAGACATATGGTTTATATGCGTGGCCGGGGTCTCCGAACTCGGAGAAAGGAAACAGGGCCCTGTAACAAAAGACCGTACTCCGAACAAAAGAGCAGGCTGCTGGGCATTACCGACATTTCTCACTCTCAAAAGTGGTGATAATCCAGCTTTGTTTTGAAACCGTATACCAGGGTTTAGGGCATTGAGAGCGAGCGGATTACCACCGGGGACAAAAGTGCTCCACTACCGCAGCGATGAGCCACACAACATCAGCTGCATGCTAATCTGGCCCCTATTGAAAAGAGGTCAGCAGAGCGCTGAGCCAGGTTCGTGAACAAAAGAAAGTTATATAACAACGCACAATCTGGCTCNAGTCCTGCTAAAGATTACTCCGTGCGGCTATAAACGACCGTTAAATGAAATGATGAATTTTTGAAGGATTTTGAAAACGGAAAAAATTATAGTTGTGCCGGCCCAGCATCATCAACATTGAAAAATGCCCCGGCATGAAGTGGTTAATACAAAATTGGTATCATGCAGTGGAACACATTAACATGCCGAATGAAGCTTAGGTCAGTCATCCATCCCGAGCTGAAGTGCACCCTCATTGGCAAAGAAGAGACATGTTGATGAGAAGATTTTCAACTGGACGTGGGCGTGGGTCAGGTGCTCATGCAGAGACTATACATTCCAAAAGACAATGAACAAATATAAATTAGAACTTCGAACCACTAAATGTAAGTTAAATAGGTCAAACCTAAAGCGGTGCTCACCAGAAAATGTAAGGAATTTTGGGCCTCGCAAGGCCATAGGAAAATGTAAGGAATTTTTGGCCCCACAAGGCCATAATTATGTCCAACTCCCCAGCTCAGATGAAAGCCTAATTGGATGGAAAATTCTACTCCTTATATTGTTTGGTGAGCACTGTTTTGACTTACATGTACTTTTGCCCTGTTGATATAAACAGAGAATAGCAGGGCATGTTCTGCACTTTTCCTGCCAAATGTGCATTTGCGCAGGAACCTGCATGCATATGCAGTGAGTTCCCTCTGAAGCGCCATCCTTGCTCTGCAAAACATACCTTCTCTTGTTCCCGATCAGAGCAGATAGAGATGGGGATCCCCCCTCCTTCGTTTTTGGAAGGTTGCAGATACATGCGTTTGGTTCTCCCCTTAGAATTTCTCTCTTTGGCTTTGCCTCCATGATTGACTTAAAGGGAAGAAATTGACTTTCATTATTCAACACAGATCTTTGAAGAGAGGTTCCCTAACGACGTGCGGATACCCATCCCTAACAGCGAGCTGCACAAAGTGGATGGTGCCCTGACATGTCGATGCATCCTAGTGCAGAAACCTCTCTAGGTACCAGCCTCTCCTCTCAATGACTTGCAGCCACAACCAAAGACCAGGGGAAAACTGCAAGAAACATAAAAACAAACAATATTCACAACACTGAGAAAGTCTTGGTTGTTAATTGTATTCCTTAGCTTTGTAATGTTTCAGTCTCCATCTTATGATAATTGGAAAGAAGCATTTTTAGCTCACTGTAAAATGCACTCAGAGGTTTTAATTAATGTTGCTGGTACGTACTTGTATTGATATTACAAGAAAAAAAGTGAGTTTTAAAAAAGACTAGGGCACTGTTTTCTGTTGCCAATGTGCTGTGTCTTTGGGTGATCCTTACCTAAGGCAGCCATGTTGGTCTGGTTTCCATGACAGGGCATTGCCTTTTTCTGTCACCGTGGAAATGTTACCAGCCTTGTCATATCCTGCCACACTTTTGGACGCTTGTGATAGGCTTATGTAACAACACAGGGGTGTTTAATAAGATTTCAGTTCAATTATTCACTGCTTGTATTAACTTTCAGAGCCTTTCTCTAGCAAGTGCACTTGGCCAGTCAGTTCATCGTCAAACAGTGAGACACAGTGTGATTTATGTGTTAGTTCACACAGTTAGTGGTATAAAGTGGCTGATCATTTGAAGTAGCTTGCTGATTGAAATAAAGGAATGATGAAAGGGAGAAAGCTGATGAGATGGTTAGATCACGTACCAACCAATACAATTTTGATTTTGAGGAAAAGCGTACTCAACAATTATTCCCTCGTAAACTGCTTTCAAAACCAGGGCCCACTTCTGCTAAGCACTTGATTTTACACTGACAGAGGCTCTGTGCCTCTGTCACAGACTGTAAGCGGTAAACGTGGTAAAAAAGCATGCTTACTTTGGAGAAAAATTGTCTCAGAATAGTGACGAAACATTGGAAATCTCTATGCGCACAACCAGGTACAACCACACCAAGCTCCACCTTGACATATTGCTTACTGTTTAAACATTTTCTGCTTTAGTGAGCACAAATCTTCTGCTAACTGTCAAGCAGTGTGCCATGAAATTGAGCCCACGTCTTCATTTTGAAGATATGGAACTGATACATGGAGATGTTACATTCCGGTGACTAAGAAATTGTAAAAAAAAAAAATCCCTTTAGACATGTGACATGGTCTGTCATCAAGTTCTTTCCCAATCTACCAACCATTCATAAAATCTAGCATTAAAAAAAAAATCAAGCCTGAAAACAAGACTACGTATTCATGGTAGAGCACTCTGGCTTTTAAATGTGGGTGATGATTTGAAGAACAAGTTTACTGCTGAAAATGTTCAAAGTATTGCAAGTAACATGCAGTCCTAGTGCAAGTTACATGTAGTTGTACGTTTCTTGCACACTTGTGGGAAGCCATTTCTCCAAACGTTTCTTTCCCTACTAATTCAAAAGCAGTCTATCAACTACTTGGGCTGTGCTTGGGAAAGACCTCTGAGGAACCAACTAGGTACAGCGTACCTGTCACAGCATTTTTATTGTCCACATGGTCTTTGTGCATTGCCTTGACTCCATTGATACTCGTGGATATAATTTAAGTGAGCTTGCTTTGGAGAACTTGAACTCAGCGCTGGTAATGCAGGCTTTTCACTCATTTGGAACTGAGGTTACAAGTATGGTATAAGTACGTGGTGTATAGAATATCAGCTTGGTGATATTGCCACATTGAGGAATGGGTATACGTATATGCTTTTTATTAAGTCTAATCCCCACTGTGTATGTAAAATCATACTGAAATGGTGGGATTGAAGGCTGTTGGAGTTAAAGTGTATTTCAAACCATTTCTTTGGCCACGGGTTACATACTGGACAGTACTGAGTACTGTAAATCTTATTGGTTTTTTTTTTATTTCTTGCCAAAGTTTGTGACGAGCCATTTCCTGAAATGAGTTGTTACTCAACACTCATGTAATCAAAGAATGATTCAGTGTATCATTGAAATGTTTTAAAAGCAGTCCTGTGTACTCGATGTTGCAGTTATTCAGCATTCATAACATTTCAATATTTTTGGTTGTAATCTGTGTGTGTGAGGCAGTCACACGTATATAACCCTCATACTTGCTGAATTTTCAGTGACTCTGCCCAGTCACTCTTATCTTGAAGTGTAAAGCAGTGGCGTAAATCTGTGCCAGAAAGGGGGGGGGTGGGGGATGGAAGATGGGGAAGTTTGAGGGGTGGGATGACTTGCCTGACCATGGAGCTTTGAAAGGGGGAGTGCTGACACTATAAGACAGGGGGGTGGTGGGAGGGGTAGTGTACATGTAATATGTGATACATTCCTGCAGATTCTTACACCAGAGTGGCGTAGTGATGGCTTTTTATATTGTCCTTTTTTGAGTGCAATTGAATACAGTTTGCTTGTTGGGAAGTCCGAAAAATGCTTCACAATCAGCCTTTATTTTTCTCTCTTCGCGAAAAATTGGGGGGATGATTCTGTAGCCTGTCTCCCCCTTCCCGGTCAAAAAGTGAAGAGGATAACCCCCCCCTCCAATTTATGCCCATTGTATAAAGGTGTAGAAATCAATGGGATTATATCTTGACAGCATTAAAGAATTGCTGAGGGAAAAATTAATCTAAAAGTGGCAACTTGGTATCTTTTGCATTTGTTCTGATTGCGTTGATTGCCCAGTGAATTGTATGTATTCAGATTTTTATCCAAATTTTATTCCAATTTCAATCACTGTCTAATGTGAGAGAATTTTTCAAATGCACAAACCAATGTATTTTTTATATGGCACACCCTGCATTACACAATGTTTTGTGTAGTATTTAGTGTTTGGGGATGTTTTTGTTTCTAAAATATATCTTTGCAGGAGCATGCAAGTTTTTTATTTTTAAACAGCTAGTGAAAACGGATTTTAAACCTAAATGGTTAAAGAGCTTTTACATGGGGTTTTAATGTTGACAAAAATAAGTAACTGATTTGTTTTTATTGCATTCCGAGCAATAATATGGCTTATGTGAAACATTTGTGTTGAGAAAGCTTGCTGCGTGGTGTCCAGGTTGTATGGCTTCTGACTTAGATCGCCTGAACAAAGATATTGACAAATGGGAAGAGAAACCAACTGGTGCTGGTGCTGTTGGCATAGCACTGGTACGGTGGTCTAGAGGTGGCAGGTTCAAATCCCGTCCCAGTCTTTTTTTTTTTTTATTCACTTTCTCAAACATTTGCAAGAGTCGAAAACATGTTCGGAAAGGTTTTGTTGTCGTTTATGTTCCTAAAAAAGAGGATTTTTTTTCTGTCACACGAAAAGTATGAGTAGCAACTATCAATTGGGATATACCTGTCCCTTAGACTTCCAGATTATATGGAAAAACTATCACATGGTTAATGACCAATTAATGACTCATTAATGAATAAAACGGAAGTTGATGTATGTAAATGTAACTGGCAGTGTTAACATTAATACAACTCTATGTAACTGACAGTGTTAACATTAATACAACTCTTCTCTATCGAGGTTCCTTACTTGGAGGTAAATGTTGAAGCAGTTCAGAGGAGGTAATGGCAAAGTGTTGAAGGGAAGGTCATATCTGTGTAGACAGCAATCTCTTGGTGCGGTAGTCTTGCCTTGCTTTTGTGAAATGTTCAAATTGTTAAGCGTGTACTTACTCCCGAAGCTTGAGCTGGCATAGATTTGGCCAAAGTCAGAGTTGGAGTTTAGCGGCTAGGGCTTGTCCAAAATCCCAACTATGGATTTATCACAGTAGTGCAGGCAACAAGCCGTAACCAGAGACACCAAGCGTGCGTTCTCAGTTTTCTTTCTTGTGTGGAACTGGATAGAATTTGCTAAGCTAGACTGTTTTCTTGACAAGTGTGTATTGCCTTAATCTCTTTTTTTTTTTACCCATTTTCTAGTTTTGCATACGTTGACTCCAAGCCTTAAAACAGAATGCATGCTTTAGATGAAGACTAAATTTTATAGTCTGTAGCTTGTGAAACCTTCATGCAACCCAGCTAAATTGTGTTCAAGGGCAAGTCAGAAGGTAAAAGACTGCCTAGTCTCCCTTGCAAACTTGTCTGCAGGACATGTAACATGTAACGATGGCATCTTTGTTATATTGTGCTAGCCTCCAGAGTATCACAGTACTGAAAACTAGCTTCTTTGTACATGTATAACTTCTTACAGAGTGTTACATGTACAGCCAAGGTTTTTCAACAGCAAACAGAAAAAAGTACAAGTGAGATAAAAGTGTTTCTGAGATGACACAAAAAACTGTCTCTTTTTATTAACTTCCTTTGTAAGTGTAACCAAGTTTTTTTTTTCTATGTGAAGTATACTTACTAGATGGCCCGGCATGACAGACAATATGGCCCCATTGCATCAAACTATTTTTTTGTGCAATTTGAAAGGTGCTCTGTCGGCCATGTTGCCAACCATGTACATAGAGTCGTCAGATTAAAACTCTTGAAAACAGTTGTACTGATACAAAAAATAAAATGTAATTGAAATTTTGTAATGAAAACAAACGTCAAAAGATCACTTCTCATGTAGATTTGTACATGTACATTTACTGATAGTTTTGTAGGACACGTTTAGTCTGTACTAGTTATTCCTTTAGTGAAAAGTAGAACCACAAGTTGGAAAGAATGCAGTATAGTTTCCATTTTTTAATCAAAATTTTCTCTTATCAGCGAAGCAGAGAAGCCATTTATGCAAGCAAAAATAATAAAAATAATGTTTTTCAATAGTTTGGAAGCTCTTTGCCAGAATAGATTAACATGTCCCATGAAGTGTTGGGTCAATTTGTTATCAACATACTGCAGTTTTTCCAAGATTGGACTGAATTCGCATTAGTTTCAATAGCTCTGTTCTAGTTTCTAAGTTCATGGACGGTGACTTCTAGTGTCACGTTATTTCTGGTGTTAATTACTTAGTATTACAATAAAGGTTGCTCCATTTCTAAACTGCACAGCTGAAAGAAACATTACGAACTTTTCTTTTGAATTTGTCCTGTTTGTTTACTGATTCTCAAATCCCTTGCTTCAGTCCCTGCATTAAACCTCTGCTTTTTCCTTTCTTCAAGGGGAGAAGACAGGGTTGAAACGGAAGATTCCCAATCGTAGCTAACATTGCTGGACCAGCTAGAGCTCTGTTTTGAAATGACTTTTCCTCCCTGATGGGGCTCTGACA
>NW_019091655.1:188372-270401 GCF_001949145.1 Acanthaster planci
ACTGATGGGGCTCTGCATACACTCTGCTACAGTGAAACAATAATGGATGTCACATTTTCTTTTCAAGTTAGAACCACATTGTAAGCTACTGGCCAAGAGAAATGTTTGGCAACGTGCATACAAATCAGCGGCATATCCAGGTTGTTGGTCGAGTGTTCAAAATGAACTCTTTTTTTTTTCTAAAAATGACTGTCCCCATGGGGACACTTTCGGTTCCAAACAAAAAATGGTGACATCTCTCTGGGGCAACTTGCTCCACCCCTCCCCCACTGAATACACCACTCATGAAATGTACCTTTAATGTAGTTCATCTCCTTTTAGGGTACAACCTACAAGTTACAGTGAAACACTGATCTACATGTACTTGACACCTTTAACAGGACAGTTGTAACCATTGACTTGGTGGAGAAAACACAACTGAACAATAGTCAACATATGGTTGCCATTTTGGTCAGGTTCCTTGACTTCCGTTTGAAGGGTCACTGACAGTACAGGCTGTATCTTAATCAACCGGCTGTGGCTTAGAGTAACACTAGTGTAAAGGCAAGTGGTCTTAGCCACTAGTCTGTGCCCTCCATAGATGTGTGTTATTTTAAGCCCTAGTCACAACATTCGGGTCACAGCCTGACTTTAGTCTCAGACTTCATGCAGACCTGTGCTGAGGTTACTTCAAGACACAATAATCATCACCCATGCCCTTGGGGGACCTGAAAACTAAGACCACTACACAAGTTCACTAATATCAAAGTTAATATTGGCACCAAACTATTGAGGAATATTCCAAGACACGCTGACTACCTTATTAAAGTTAAAGTTAATGTTATGTCAGTTTTCAAGGGTATACACAAATTGTTTACAGAATCTTTGAAAATACACTTCTTTGTCGCATTAAACCTTATTTTCATTCCCTGGTTTGCCATTTCATACAGCATTTTGGTGCTTTTTTATTTTACACTTATTCAAATTTCCAATATCATGATGCCCGTAACATGGGTCTATTAAGCCACACAGAGTTGCATGATTACGTCTTCATAGTCTATAGAGAGTGTTTTGGACACATCTATTCAACCTAGCTCTAGACAGACCAGCAAAATCTGGTCCTTTGATCACCTCACAGCACTCCTGAGATCAATGATGTATTGAATTTTTTTCACCTGAAGGTGGATGAGTATTGAATTTTCCTCATTTAGAGAATAGACTTAAAGGTATAAGCACACAGGTTCTTTACAAAAGTCTGTGTTTAAAACATAGGCCTTGTCGTTTCCTTTGTTAACTTTTTTCGTGTGTAAATGAATACATCATTTTTTAAAATTAGATTCAGGTGTGAATGAGGGCCAACTTCCATCACTGCTGTGTAATCATACCACTACATGTTAACAATCAGTACCAATGGCAGTTTGGGTGTTTTGAATGCCCCCCAAAATAAGGAACTGACTTTATCACAAGGCATGATTCACAAATGCAAACCAGCAATTGCAGCACTGATACAAACTTGTCAACTAGGCATTTTCTTCTCATTCACTTAACTGCAAATTCAAGACAGCTCTGGACACTTTCTAGTAACGGCCTTTTCAAGACATTGCACGTGATTATTGCAAAGTAAACATTGAGAAATTGCAAATGAGACGCCGCAGGGTCATTATAAACTGTGGGTTGGATATGTGATATTTTTCTGTCCGTTACACCTGACCTGTGTAATTTGACATGGGATATATCAGTGAAATTGACTTCAATCCATTTTTATTTATTTGGCAGGTAATTTGCATCAATTAAGCTCTCTTGGAAATTAAAGAATATGCTCTAAACCTACAAAATCATGTGTCAGATGTAACAGACCAGGAAAAAAATCCCTGAATTTATAGAATGACCCAGCAGCATAACGCAGATGGCTACTTCGCAGCAAATTTGATACCTACATATGTAATTCTACCTTAAGTTTGTTTCATATCACTTCTTCCAAAGAGATGATGTGTATTTTCAAAGTGACTTTGTAATATACATCATGACCAAAATTCTGGGACTGTGGTTCATACACGTTACAGACTGGTCTGAGAAAAATTCAAGTGTACGACTTCAAACTATCTGCGCCCAGACAAGGTCAAAATTCTGTGCAGGAAATAAGTTACACTCTAGTAATTTAATACAGCTCTATGGTCACAACTCTCTCGGTCAAGAGGCAGTCAATGTGCACATATGACCTCCTTGTAAGTCTGGTACCATTGAAGCAATGCCTTCTTCCGGTCACCAGATCAGTCTATAGAGGGTTTGCACGGCTGCCATTTTGCAGGCCAGTGTTTTTGTTCCACAGTGTATGCACAAAAGAGGTTTCCCTGTGGACCAAAAGAACTGCCCTGCAAGATGGCTACCATGCAAAGCTTCTACACTGGATTTGGACCAGCCAGCTGAACCTGACACCACTTAATAGCTGAGTGGTTCACAGGCCGGTACAGGCACTGCAAGCAGGAGGTCATGGATCCAAGTCCCCCGCTTGAGCAGGCTGGTGCATTATTAGTGACAATTTCTCAGTGATGGGTGGGTGTTGCTTATAAATGACTCTACTGATATTTCACTGGACATTTCTGATGGCCCCATTTAATGGTGGAAAGCAATCATTTCAGTTTTGTACAGAATGACTCACAAAACAGTGGCTCCATACAACAGTTCTTGCAATGCTTACCACCATTGGCGGGGGCCACTAGAAATGACCTGGGACCATTAAAATGGTCACCTAATTCACCCATAAAATCGCTCCCTTTTTGCCATTTGTCCCACGCATTACGCAACAATCTTAAGTGTGAATGCACGCAGTAAATGAGGAGATTCTGTTCATTAATATGCAAAAACACGTGCAGGTTTGTCTCAGAAAAAAATGGCAGATAAAAAGTTAAAACTAAATTTACTTCAAAGAATCCCTCTTGAAAATACTTTTCTTTGGTTTGTACATTGCTGCAGGCAAACAAGGCAACAGTATTTCTTTCTTGCTGAAATATAGAATAAAACGTTTTTAAGAATAGGAATTGTATCGATAAGCACCACAGGTATTAAAATAATCTGTATTTACAAGTACACTGTCGCAGTAAGTATACTTTTCATATCACTACATGTAAATCTACATTTCAACGTAGACCCCCCCCAAAAAAAATATTAAGTTATTCCACAAACACTCATGGGACTTCAGAAGGAAAACCCACCTCTCCAAAATTGCCTTCCTCCACACATGGTGGTTCTCTTACTTTATCCCAACCTAATGTTGCATTTTCTTACTTGGTCTTATCCAACTGTCAACTATTTCCTCATTTGATAAACTTCACAGATGTGAATCGGATAGAGAGACCCCCTATATTCAACCTGTGAGGTCTGGCAACGTCCCTCAAACCCAAATGACATTATATTTCACTGTGCAATTTAAATGGTTACAAAGTTCCAATTTACTTGTACACATATTTTCATGAAGGGGACAGGGTGGAGAATAAAACGGTAGCAGGCAGTAATATACAACATGCACGTCATATGCATGCCTACGTTTATATGTCCATCCGATGCTAATATGCATGATTTAGAATTACAAAAAAAAATTGCAATATACCTTGCAACCTTCCTTCCATATGCTCACATAGGAAGTTTAAAATTGCACAGAATAAAATTCAAACAATAACAAGCAGCATGTAATAATGCAGCAAAGTGTGGATGACATTTCCAGCTGTTCTTATTTTCTGACCCTCCCTTATGGGAGTGCACGTCAGTATTACTTGCAAGTTACAAATTCAGTGTCTTTTCCACGTGTTGTTGCCATCAGTCACAACCCATGACAGCTGAAGATACAGGGCCAAGGTAATGAGCAGTGGTGCATGTAGCTACATATCACAGCTCTGTGAAACTTGATGACTGCGTTCCAGCTTCAGCGATGGATGGATGGTTCAGTGCCTCTCAGATCCTTTGCCTGCTGTTGTTGTGCGAGGTCTCGGGTCGCAGGTTAAAGGTCAGAAGTCATAGCCAGCAAAATACCAGGGGTCCTACGAATTTAAGTGAAGCATTATATCACAGAGTCAAACTGTTTTGACAGCTTTTGTGAAACTCACATCCACCTTGTTAAGACTTGTTTTGACAAGGCTGCCATGCTTGCACATCTCTCTTAACCTTTGGACACTTAAAATGAGTATTCACAGTTTGTACTCTTTTGAGGGTTCTAGTTTCAAACAAAAACGGCTTTGGATGTGAGAAAATGTACTTAGGAAGCTCAACGGAGAATAACAATGTTAACAGATACGATTTTGCACACATCTGCAGCTTTTTAAAGTGACTTTTAAAAATTTCAGGAAAAAACCTCTTACAGGTTTGCCGAATGAAACTCTTTACAGAAGTAGAACAAAAATGTGTCTTTACAAAGGAAAAGAAAAAGGAAAACCAACCAAGCAGAAAAATATTTAAAGCAACAGGTCCTTAGCACTGAAGAACTTCAAATGCTTTTGTAACAGCAATGACATTCTGTCTGACAACTTTTCTTTTCCATTGGTTGCAAGCATTAAAACAAAAGTAAATCCAATGCAGGTGTTATCTCTATCAAACAGTGGATGTTGACTGATATAAGAGAAACTTTTTGGGTAAAATGATTTCCCTGCCAAAAATGAATCCACTGAACACTCTTCCTTTAAGCTTAAAATCAATCCATTTGAACAAATTTTCAAAATTTACATACATTTTAAGTTTTACTTTTAATAGCACACGGTATTACAAAGGTAACAAAGGGCTTGCATTAACAAACCAATTTATGCTTCAAAAGTTTCAAAAATGAAACAAATTATTACAATGACAACCCTACACATCTGTAGTACCCATCCTAATAGTATAACTTCCATCAGATGTGGTCTCTGACAGTCTGTCATATTGACTTAAAGTCAACTCTCATTATAAAGAACACTGCTGTCACAAAATACTGTCGTAAAGAGCACGTTCTGAGAATCTCAATTTCTTGAATTCTTGAATGTGCCAATACAGGCAAATATGACAATAGTGTGTCACAAAAATCAGGGATAAATGTACCATTAGGATGTGATAAGTTTTGGTGTAGCGACTTTGAACTGTTTCACATCTGTAGAGTCTCAGACATATCAAAAAGGGTCCTTTCCATAACCTACAGAGAGATTTTCAGTTTCTATATTACATCTATAGACACTGAGAATCGACAAATACAGTGGCAAACTTGGTGAGAGACAACTTTGGCTGAGTGTAGGTCAGAAGTGAAAGGATAGGGGCTCACTATCTGATATCCTTGGCCACCGCTGCTTTGTGTCGGGAGAACCAAACTTTGAGGGTGTGATCATCGCTGGCCGTGATCATCATCTCAGGGTCCCTGGGGTTGAAAGCCACGGAGTTGACAACGTCACGATGAGGCAACTTGGCCAAGAGGTTGCCATAGTAACGATCCCAGATGTAGCCATGTCGATCCTCCGCCCCACTGTGTCAGACCAGGAAAAAAAACATCAGTTTTATATTACCTCACCATAAAACCCTGAGCATATTTCAAAGCAAAGTGAAAGCTTAGGTGGTGAGCATCTCTATTGGCAATAGGACCATGGGATGGAGAAAAATGAATAAAACATCCAACAAAGGGACTGCACTGAAGGACAACCATAAAGTACTCTGACTTCTCAGGGCTTGTAATAGCCCACAAGACATTTCAACTTTCTCTAAAATAGTCACGAGTACATGTAATTGTTATATCTGTCTGGAATACTTTATTTTCATTGGTCCAAAATGATCACGACCGGGTGACAAATATGCATGTCACCCTCACCACTGCGCATCAGATTGTGATATGATTTCATCAGTAATGGTTATATCTTGCACTACATGTGCAAAATGAGCACAGTTGACATTGAAACTTCCTTATCCTTTTATTCTCACCTGAAATACAAACCAACACTCTAATATAGGAACTAATTAGTGGAAATTTGGGGGTCGAGGTAACAGTGACAGTCGTGTTGTTGCGAGCTGTTTAAAGTTCTGAGAGAGAAGAGAACTTGCTATATGTCAGTGACAAGCCAGAATGAAATATTAATAAATATTACATGTAACTTTGCCACATTCATATAAAAATTTCGGTCTATAACTATGTCACTAAGGCTACAAATGACATGTGAAGTACAGACAATCAACAAAATTGAGGTTTTGCTAGTTTCTCCATAAACAGGCCCAGTTGCATATGAACTTTGACCCTTACCTTGCCACATAGAGGTCGCTGACATCGAGAAAGATGAGGTTGAACTCATCATTTGGGGAGAAAGCCTTGTGGCCGTGGAAGCGTTTGACCTCGGTCAGGTTAATGAGGTCGTAGACTCGGATCTCAATCTCCTGAGCTATTGGAGGTGGGGTCAGGGGATCGGCGATCATGTAGTCGCGTGGCCAGCAGCGACAGTTGACATACAGGTATCTAGGGATAGGACAGCGCCAGAGGAAATGCCGGCACATTAACGGACACCAGTGAAACATGGTATGAGAAGTTGATATTTGAAGCTGGCTCCCCAAGGTATTGGAAGTTGACAAATTAACAAATCAAGTAAATCTAAGGGAGGTAGTCAACTTCCGATACTGAGGGGATCGAACATCGAACTGAGGGGATCGAACATCGACTATCCACCCAATATAAACTATGTTAAGTTTGTTTACCGTACATGAACCTCATTTTGGGCATCATTTAAAATGCTTTTTAGCATGCGCATGTCCTACCGTCTTTTCATGCATAGCTAAGGTGATGCTTGCGCATGCACACTTCACCCCGGCAACAGTTCCAAAGTAGCTTCATTAAACCGTTCCCACATTGCCATATTTGACTAGGATGCTCACACGCATGCCTGATATTACAGCGAAGGTAGCGAGTGACACATGATGGCAAATGGACCAGTGAGAATCTGGCCCTTAAATCATGAATATTTATGAGCCTGGCTGTGAGTGGTCACATGTTAAGAAGTTAAACTTTTGCAAAGGGCACGTGAACAAAAAGCTGAACTTTAGTACAAGAATCTTAAAAAAAAAAAATTTGCTGAAAAGTTGAATCATCACACCCCTGTATGAAGTATGATTACTCAGCCTTTCAAATCCCATTAGCCTGATAAGCTTTACAAGGTGAACAGTGGTTCTAGTCAGAATTGGATGTTGAAAGAGAAAGTTGTGTCTATGAATCTACAAACATCTAAAAAATCTTGAATGAACGTTACATTTACCTATGATCTGGAGACAATGCCATCCCTATAGCATGGCCATTCAGTTCAATCACATGATCCACTTTGTCAAATTCTAGTTCCCCTGGCCGGTCCTGTCCGTCCCCTTGTGGCTCTCTACCTTCCCCTGGCTCCTCACGGTCACTAGCAGGCTGCATGCTGACCCCTAGGGGACCCTTCAGGGTGTCTGCCATGTTGGCATCAATTCGCTTGATGCCGATCTGGTGAGGGGTGTATGCCAGGCTGCCCCTGGTGAAGATCAGGTGCTGGTGTTCAACCTTGGCTGGGACTTTGCGCCGTCGCACTTTGGTCCGGTGGTGATGATGGTGGGCATGGTGGTTGGCATGGTCCTGGGTTTGGGAGTCTGACAGGCTGCTGCTGGACATGGGATCTTCACTGTCCTGCAGCTGCCGATGTTGCTGATGCTGCAGCTGCTGCGGCAGGTTGTCTTGCTGTAGTGGCTCGTGACCCCGGGTGATCTCAGAGTCGCTGAACCCACGACAACGGTCTGGGTAGTGGATGGGCGGCTCCTCGTCTAAACTCTCCGTGCTGCCAAAGGTGAAGTGCTTGCCCCAGGCCCGGATGATGTCGCTGGCACTGCTGCTGTCAGCGGCAAAGGTGAGCGAGGACTGGTCGCAGTCAGGACTGGAGAGGATGGCATCACTGGAGCTGCAGTGGGAGGAGCCGACACCAACGGACTGACTCTCCCTCAGATCCAATGGCTGCAGAGAGTGACTGGCCTCTCCTGTCACATGATGAATATGCATGAACACTGTTTGCAACACAGGCAATAGACTATTCTCATTTTACCTACAAGTTGTATAGGCGGCCAAAGTTTACAGCGAAATCATTGTTGGCTGATTTTTATTTACCTCAAATTCCTTAAAACTGTACATTTATGCCATTTATTTTAAAGAGGGTAGTATTTTCATTTTTATCAAATATTTAGTACAAATATTATCACATGGTGTTTTGATAGCTACTGGGGATTTGTTAATATTTTGTGAGTTACTCTTGTACTATTGCAATGACAGCCAGCCATAGTTTTAGAACAGGCACTATTCACAATACAATAAAAATACACAACCAAGAAGTCATCATCTGGGAAGGTCATTTTGTCAAGTTGACAGTCAACGAAAGCATGGCTTAGCCGCACTTTGCATGAGAGTGCAGGTTGGTGAGGGTTGACCAATTATGGACACGTTTGATAGATGGGGGTGTTAATTTATTGTCACAAAACACTGGGAGCCTATTCATTTTACGTGGATCCCGATCACAGCCAATGATTTGACGTTGGTTCACTGACCCCAGAACTTGCCTAATGGATACAGCCAGCCAGCGCTGGGATCTGGATCTATGTGAAACAAACAGGCCATTCACTTGTGCCAAGAAAACCCCCCACTGAGGAACAATTCAAGTAAGGTTCCCATGCACAACATAGCCAGCACGTAGAGGTTGTCATCCACTGCTCAAAATGCACTGCAAAAACAAAGGGTCTCTCAGTGGGAACATCTTGGTAACACACTACATTGTGAATTGTTGATGCTGTGCAAATCTTGCAACATAGTAAATCTAATGCATGTACGCGGTGCATAAAATGATTGCGAGGTCATTGAGAAAGATCTATTTTTAGCACAGATTTTGTGCATTCTACACGTGACTCTGTGGAACCTCCAACATGGTATGATTTTAACATAATGTTTAACCCCACTGTGATGTTTCTAGGTAACAAAGCGCCCTCTCTTGTTCACGCACAGAGCCTTAAAAACACATATGACAAGTATTCAATATTATACTCAGGATGGGTATCAAAAGTGGAACTTCCTTACAAACTTTGCTTTGTTGTTTGCTTTTGTTTGAACAATAATATCCTAGAGACTAAGCACAGTCATTTACAAGGGAGGACAATCGCTTGACCATCAAGGACTATACACTCTTTGCCCCCTTTGCGTACTGTGTGGTAAAGCAGGACCTATCCATGTGTTACGCCATTAAAACAGGTTAAAACCACGGAGTGGTCCCCAAGCACCCAGCAGTTGACATACNACTGCTGGACATGGGATCTTCACTGTCCTGCAGCTGCCGATGTTGCTGATGCTGCAGCTGCTGCGGCAGGTTGTCTTGCTGTAGTGGCTCGTGACCCCGGGTGATCTCAGAGTCGCTGAACCCACGACAACGGTCTGGGTAGTGGATGGGCGGCTCCTCATCTAAACTCTCCGTGCTGCCAAAGGTGAAGTGCTTGCCCCAGGCCCGGATGATGTCGCTGGCACTGCTGCTGTCAGCGGCAAAGGTGAGCGAGGACTGGTCGCAGTCAGGACTGGAGAGGATGGCATCACTGGAGCTGCAGTGGGAGGAGCCGACACCAACGGCCTGACTCTCCCTCAGATCCAATGGCTGCAGAGAGTGACTGGCCTCTCCTATCACATGATGAATATGCATGAACACTGTTTGCAACACAGGCAATAGACTATTCTCATTTTACCTACAAGTTGTATAGGCGGCCAAAGTTTACAGCAAAATCATTGTTGGTTGATTTTTATTTACCTCAAATTCCTTAAAACTGTACATTTATCCCAGTAATTTTAAAGAGGGTAGTATTTTCATTTTTATCAAATATTTAGTACAAATATTATCACATGGTGTTCTGATAGCTACTTGGGATTTGTTAATATATTGTGAGTTACTCTTGTACTATTGCACTGACAGCCAGCCATAGTTTTAGAACAGGCACTATTCACAATACAATACACAACCAAGAAGTCATCATCTGGGAAGGTCAAGTTGACAGTCAACGAAAACATGGCTTAGCCGCACTTTGCATGAGAGTACATGAGGGTTGACCAATTATGGAAATGTTTGATAGATGGGGGTGTTAATTTATTGTCACAAAACACTGGGAGCCTATTCATTTTACGTGGATCCCGATCACAGCCAATGATTTGACGTTGGTTCACTGACCCCAGATACAGCCAGCCAGCGCTGGGATCTGGATCTATGTGAAACAAACAGGCCATTCACTTGTGCCAAGAAAAACCCCCACTGAGGAACAATTCAAGTAAGGTTCCCATGCACAACATAGCCAGCACGTAGAGGTTGTCATCCACTGCTCAAAATGCACTGCAAAAACAAAGGGTCTCTCAGTGGGAACATCTTGGTAACACACTACATTGTGAATTGTTGATGCTGTGTAAATCTTGCAACACAGTAAATCTAATGCATGTACGCGGTGCATAAAATGATTGAGAGGTCATTGAGAAAGATCTATTTTTAGCACAGATTTTGTGCATTCTACACGTAACTCTAGGAACCTCCAACATGGTATGATTTTAACATAATGTTTAACCCCACTGTGATGTTTCTAGGTAACAAAGTGCCCTCTCTTGTTCACGCACAGAGCCTACAAACACATATGACAAGTATTCAATATTATACTCAGGATGGGTATCAAAAGTGGAACTTCCTTACAAACTTTGCTTTGTTGTTTGCTTTTGTTTGCTTTTGTTTTAACAATAATATCCTAGAGACTAAGCACAGTCATTTACAAGGGAGGACAATTGATTGACCATCAAGGACTATACACTCTTTGCCCCCTTTGCGTACTGTGTGGTAGAGCAGGACCTATCCATGTGTTACGCCATTAAAACAGGTTAAAACCACGGAGTGGTCCCCAAGCACCCAGCAATTGACATACATGTACACGTAAATGCATACCCCATCTTCCATTTGTATTGCACACACACACACTTACCTTACATACCTAGAGTGGGCATTCCTTTCTTTTTGTGCAGTTAAGAAACTCAGAGAAAATACTCGTTTTTCTTGAACTAGGAACACGATTTTCAGCTGGCTTTTTGTACAAGGTTTCCTTGACTATTCCTCTTCCTTTTACGACGGATGACCCCTACCCCAAAATGCCTCTAAACCTCTTTTTCCGAGAAGGGGAAACGTCCTGTGGACATGTGCTAATCTACAGAACGTCTTCCTTTCCTGCATCATGTGGACATCTTTTGTTCACAAGTCCACACTAGGTATGTAAGGATAGTGCACACAATGTCTGGGAAGTCTCATATTGCACACAGCAAATCTTACTCATTAGCTGTGCCTTAGAAGGTTGAAAAATGTGAGGTTTGCGATGAAAAAAAAACAAACAAACAAATACTGATCCATATGACTCTCAATTGCCAGTGTGTGTGGCATTTGGCTGCATCTTGACAGTGGACTAATAAATCTTGCCTGGTTCAAAAACTGAGTTTTTTCAGCTACAAGTAATGCATCCGCATGTGGTTAACACATAGCTACATTTGTCAGTCTTGGTGTGGACCTCAACATGCTCTATATATGTACCTGCATTTGTTGATACACCCTCCTTGCTTGTTCCAGGCTTTGAGGAATTCGCAGGTTTGTGCCCATCACTGGTACTCCAACTCGCCCCTGTGTCTCCGTGCTCCTCAGTCTGTCCAGTCCAGTCGTTGGGATGGATCCCCTCAATCAGAATTCGGAAAAGGTCCTCGTCATAATTCTCACCTCCACGCCTCATCTCTGCCTTCCGGACCCTCAGCCAGAGTCTCGTACAGCATGCGTCGGAGTCCGCTTGGCCCCGGCCACTGGCAGCACTGCTCCCCTGAGACGTCGATGACAAGGTGCCAGGCTGGCTTCCCTCATGGACCGGCTCGATGCGCAGGCTCTTGCGCAGGACATCTGGGGGCGTGCCGCTGACGTCACTGACATCCCTCTTGGCCGGGGAGCTTCGCTTGGTGCAGACCTCCTGAGGTTGGGACTGGGCGGGTTGGCCCAGAACGGACGAGGGTGCAGCTTCGGAGCTGGCCTCCTTTGATTGCCCTTGCTGGTGTGACGTCTGACCAGACTGCTGCTGCAGCAGCTGCTGCTGTTGCTGATACATCTGATTAATGTTTGCTATTGCACGTGCCTTCCTCAGTTGGTCAGCGTCTAATGGCAAGCAGGGGTCGCTCTGACTTTGATGCAGGAGAGGCCAAGCACCAGACTTGGGTACAGCCCCACTTGCACTAATGCCTCCTCTGTCTTTCACTTGTTCACTCGGCCCCTGACCCCAATCCCTAGATGACCCCTGACCTGGGTCCCTGGATGACCCCTGACGCGTGTCCCTGGATAACACCTGAAGTAAATCCATCCCGCTCTGTCCAGTGTCACTTTCGCTGGCGGTCATTTCTGTGTCACTCTCGTACATGTAACAGCCGGTGCCGGCCTTACCGTCCAGCTCACTCTCGCTCGAGTCTGGCATCGGACCACTGGAATTAAGGCCTGCTTGGGTTGACGAGTCATACTCACTGTAGTTCCCCACCACCGATGGCTCGTCATGGTCGTCGCCTTTGCCGAGGTTGCGACAATTGGCCACAGTGATGCTGCGGACTGAGCTGGCATTGACATTCAGGAACTTGAACAGGCGCATGATGACCGACTCCTGTTCAGACAGGACCTCCTGGGTGGCTTTGTTGAGCCAGAGGGCTGAGCAAGATGACAGGTGGCCCAGGTAATGGAGTTTGCCCGACAAGAGGTAGGTGTTATTCAGCCAGCAGCCAAAGATATCATAGGGCTTATTCAGTACACGAGCTTGCAGAGCAAAGTCATCTGCAACCCCAAAAAGACCAAAATAATTGTGTGCTGTCATCTATCACCTCGTAACCTGATGTCAAAAATCATCAACCTGTCACAAGTTTTGGTAACACTGAGATTGTCTTTCTTTCCATCATTCAAGACTATGAAATGATGTCCCACTATAAAATAATTTCTTTAATGAACAAGTATTGGATTCAGTTTGTGTTTTTAATCACTTCAAACCGCACAATGCACAAACATACAGGACTTGTTCACGTTAAAACAAAGCGGATGTTCAAATATGTTCTGACAAATTCTGTACACAGTGCCAGGTGATGTCTTCATGTATATTCTTCCCACACGAGTTACTCTTATTGAGTTAGGCCACACACCAAGGCTTAAGCTAGTCTATGGAGGCTGAGCACGAGTTAGGCCCTCAGGTGACTATGACCAGGGGCTGGGCACTGTAACAAATGCTGCTCTGTGACACTGTCTTGAAGTTTTAAAAAACAACCATGCAGAAACAAATGTTGCACAAATTTGGACAAATGACCACCAAGGGTCAGCATTTGTTAAGTCCATCTTTGTAAAGTACCGTGCGTGCGGTATCTTGCCATTTTAAAAAGTCAATATTTTCACTAAAGAATGATACCTTTGGCATGTGGCTTAAAGAAAATTAGACTAACCCTTCAGGTTGAATACAGCGATCTCCCCAGAGGTGCTGTTGGGTCCGAAGTGGACACCAGACACTAAGAGCAGCGTGTCGTTGGCGTTGAACTGGGAAAACTGGGTGTACTGCCAGCGGAACAGGTCCTTCATCGCTCGACTGTACTTGAGCGAGATTGGAGGGCCAACCCTCCAGACCTGGAGGACCAAATTCAAGAGAGGGGTCAACGAGATGGATAACCTCAGTCTGGGTAGGACAATAACTGACAATGGGATCGAACAGTTCAAGTGCAATACCTGTGAATTCACAGAGCCTTTCAAGTGGATCTGGATTGTGATTAGTGATCCCAAAGCTGGTTCACGTAATCCATTAGGAAGGTTCTGGTGTCAGTGAACCAGCCTCAGATCACTGATTGCAATCTGAATCCCTAGAACACAAACAGGCCCTAAGAAATGAGGTGGAGCAGTTTACAGCTCTAACGATTATATACAAACACAATGCAGCCCAGCAAAATTAGGGCTGTGCTGAATATTTGATTGATTACTGAATATTCAATTTGGAGATGATAAACAATGAAATAAAAAAGGGAAATACCTGCATGCAATTATCTGGTTGTTAAACTGCATTCTTGAAGCATTCTGCAATTCTTAAGATGTTATAGGAAAGTACATAAGCAACCGATTACGGCAAACTGTAAGGCCAAAGACGGACTTTCCTTCAATTCTTCATCTTTTAAACACCATGTGGCAAATGATCTTGATGGGGCTATGGGGATAAGTCCCAATTAAGGACTGCACATCAGCTGGACTCCTACCCTCCCTCTGCTCAGGGCCCAATTTCATTGAACTGCTTAACGGTTAGCAGAAAAGTCCTGCTAACTTTAGCAGACATTTTTTTCTAACCTTAAGTACCATTTCATGGCGACACTTGGCGTGATGGTGCTAACTGTTGCACATGCATAGGGATTTCGATTGTTGCATCACTAAGTTTAAGAAGATTTTTCCTCTGATGTTAATATGCCTTTGACTGTGCTTACTGCTTAACCCTAACTGCCCAAAACCTGCCATATTCCAACAGCAGGTTTTGTGAGGTTTTGGCAGGTTTGGTACCGTACCCGAGGAAGTTGTTGAATTTTGTGAGACTTGGGATGAAAAGCCCAGGGAGATGGTGTTGGATTCTGTGTGAGTTGGGACACACGCAGGTCACTGTGTGCAGTGTCTGGCTTGCTNTGTTGGATTTTGTGAGGTTCAGTATGCTCTCTAGTGCAGGAGCCTAGGGGGTTAGGGTTAAGGTCTCCACAAAATACGTGGAGCCTCTGTAAGCATGAAATCGTGTGCTAAGCAGCACTGTGAGATTTGGTGCTGATGATGGACTACTGTCCTGGAATTCAACAAGGCAGATCACCACACAAAATATATCTATTGGTCCTGCCTTTGAGGGAATTAGGTCTGAGCAGATTGACCCAGCCTTGAGCAAAATGTGTCACAAGTTGCCACGGCAACATTCCGAGTTAGAGGCCATTAAATCTTGCCAAACGTACATTGTAAATCCATAGGAACCCTCCACTTTTTCACCAGAACGATGTCCATTTTGTCGGGATGCCAAATGGAGTAAAACATCAAAACAAAGTCAAAGCTCAGTTTGTTCTTCCTGATACAAACTAATGCAAAATTACTGAGAAAAATGGCCTTAACCATTTCGCGCCGGTGGCAGTTATCAATGTTAATGATGCTGGGACGGGATAATTATCATTTTTTTCTGTTTTAAAATTCTTTAAAAATTCCTATCTTCATTTACCGGACACTTACACCCACACAAAGGACCGTCTGGTTTCTACTCTAATCTGACAGACGACATCTATTGATGCAGGAGTATTTCAGCAAGGCCTGCTGCCTTGTAAAAAGAGCCCAGATTTTGCGGTGTTATGTAATTTTCTTTTGTTCACAGAACTGGCACAGTGTGCTGCTGACCACTTTTCAATAGGGGCCAGATTAGCGTGCAGCAGTGCTGTGTGGCTCATCGCTGCTGTGGTGGAGAGCTTTTGTCACCAGAGGTAATCCACTCGCGCTAAATCCCCATGGTATACTGTTTCAAAACAAGAGCTGGATTATCTCCACTATTGAGATTGAAAAAATGTTGGTTATGCCCAGCAGCCTGGTCTTTTGTTATGAATACGGCCTTTAATTTTCATGAGTGCATTGGCACATTCCATCTGTGGAGATTTTGGGTGGTTACTCCCTTGATCCAATGCCTGGACGAGAAAGTACTCAGAGGAAGAACACGATTTGATTGATGCCAATTCGGGCCTGGCTACAGAGTACAGTCTGTGCATGCATGTGATGAGTTCCCATGGAAACATGCTCTTTCCTGTTGCCGCTCACAGCAGGTAGTTGACTATTAGGTGTCCCTCGAATTCAACCAAGAAAATATGGGGATGAATAGGTCATCAGCTAATTTCCAGGCAAGGTGTGCCACCCAACTGGGTTGATTTCCCCCATGTTTTTTACCTTGATGGTGCCATCCTTGGAGCAGGTGGCAAACAGTTTGCCATTGTGGGAGAAGCTGACGTGAAGCACTTGGTCCGTGTGCTCTCTAAGAACTTGTACCTCCAGGCAGGGTACATGGCACTGCAGGCGTCGGAACTCACGGAAGTAGGATGGGCAGCCTGCAGGGTGCAACCATGACCGCATAAGCTCAAGCTTAGGTGACAATGTTTTATACAAAATATAACGATGTCATGTCAAGGTTCAAGGATGACAAAACCAATTAGTTTTCCAAAAACTCTCAACATTTTTACCAGTGTTGTAGTTAAGACCTTTCACAAGATCAGTCACAAATAAGAGAGTGAACAATGACCTACATGTAGCAATGCTTTTCCTGCAGTTCTTTGAATAGCTGTTGACTTGAACTAAGACTAAAGATCTTGTGATGGATTTATAGTCTCATGATGGTCTTATGCGTCTACAACACTGAAAATCCCCCCCCTCCCAAGAATGTTGATGTACCATTTCTAGAATGCTGGTGCTTTGATTCCTTAACAAAAATAGCCAAGATGTCATCTGGGCAAGAGACAACTTCGTCCCTCTTGCCTTGCCCCCTCTAGATATGCCACTGTATAAGACTATGTAACATTGCATTGAGAATACAATGCGGCATTTTTCAACCGGTACCTTTAAAACCAGCTGTGGGCTTGGGGACCGAGCCCAGGATACACGTGGATGCAGTACTACATATACAGTGGCACACAGCTAATGAAAATCTAGTCCTTATCGCATTACGCCTGACCCTAGGACAAAAAAGGTCTTAACACACCAGACTTTTTCCAAAAATTCAATATCAACCAAGAGTTCCACACCCAGGCATCACTTGACACACTGTGCGCAAACTGTATGAGATTCGTCTGAACAATTTTAGAGAGTTTTCCCAAGTAAATACTTCAAATTTTCCCTGCTATAATGAGCTTTTTAGGAGGTATTATCGCTTTCTGATAGCTAGTGTGTCCTTGCAGTGAAATATGAGTAATGTCATTGTAAGCAAATCTCTCCCTGGCGAGTTCGGGATGTGCAGTCCAAAGTACTTTTGAATATTCAAATGCTAAATTATTTGAGAATGGGCAGCACTAAACCTCACAGCTCCAGGACTGAGCTTTGGGCACCAACCTAGAGGCAATGACAGACAATGATCGATCCTCCACTCCCCGTACAGTAGGGCCTTCCACAACAGTTCATCGTGGCTGATACACAGCCAAGCTTTGCACACCTGCGCTGCCCTCAGGAGTTCGTGTGAAGAGAGGAAGCTGAAGATGTGCAGTACCAGGCTGTCAGGAAGACACAGCCAAATGCAGCTCTCTTCCTCCATTCTGAGGTGTGCACAGACAGGTCAGAATAAAATTGAAAAGTTTCTCATCAAACACATCAAAGTTTCGATCTCACGTTTCCTTTTTTAAATTGAGTCTTACAGCATCTCATTGCAGGACAGGGCTATTTCATTTTCTTTTTCCAAGTTGTGGTTCTGGAAGACTTTTCTTACGGCAAGTACAGCCTGAAGTTGCACCTGTTCTCTTGTGATACAGAAACCAGACAAAAATCTGTGACAGACAGAAAAATGTTGAAGTGCCAAAGCACTGATCATGCATACTCATGACTCTGCAGGTACGATAAATATGCAACAAAAGGGGAGGGCAAAATAACATTCCAAGTACCAGTTCACAGTTAAATATCCATCATATGAACTCCCCTCTTTAAAACAGTCTTTTAGAACCATTAACAAGCAAGTAGGGTATTTCAAAAAGCCAAGGTCTTTCGCAAATAAGGAACATGCATAAGTCAGTGTACAGCTTTGCTGACAGGACAGACTATCACACACGTGTGTAACTGTTCTCGAATAACCTTGTACTAGGCATGCACTGATGGAATACCAACCTGGCTTACTGGAACGAAAAGGTAATTGGGAAAAACATTTTGCATATGGCCACCACTTATCTTCCTAGATGAGCTTCATTATGACTTGAAAACTACAGTACAGGTACCAAAAAGTGTAAATCTGATGAAGAAACACTAACATCTCAATAAAGGTCAGTTATTGCAGAAATGCTGAAGACATCAATCTATGAATAAGGTGACAACACTTTTTCTAGTTCTTGACATAGCACAGCCGTCAAGACAATGAGGGGTCAAGTGATGTAATGTTCAAGACCTTATTTTAAAGATGGCGACTGTGAGAGCGAGCCCATGAGATTGAATGGGTGAAGGCAAAAAGAATGGAAAATGCCAGAACGTGAGTGAAATCATTCAATAAATGGCGCTAAGAAAGCAGAGAGGCTAAGGATCAATTCCGTGTGCTAACAAAATTGCACCTATGATTATAAGAGGGTGAGCCAAACTTTTTCACTACACTGACACAAATAGCATATACAGATGTTTGGCTAAGGATAGAGCGGGACTGAGAGTCTGTGCCACGTCACTAGTGGGGCTACTCACCGTCATGACTGCCAGCCGATGCCTAATCTATATCACTCAGTGTCAGGAGAAATTTGATTGCATAGCCGTATCAAGTTCGATTCCAAAAACCCATAGCGTTACGACGCCATCTAAACTCCATTGGCTCGAAGTCACACGGAGCATAAAGGATTTCTGAGTTCTCGAAGTAGGCCTATCCTAAAGCCCTTGGCTTGGTCTAGTTCGAGTACAACGTTAGGCCAAAAATTACTGTGATATTTTTTCGGGTAAATTACCTTTTCCCCAAACAAAAAATACTTACGTAATTCATTAACCAACAACGTCATTCGAAAATTCCAGTATCGTAGTAAACATGACTTTACAGGGATGGAAAAGGGTGGAAACTGTTACTCTTCACAGCTGATCGACGCAGGTATGGACAAAAACTAGCAGGGCAGCCATCCACATAGCTTCCCCTGCCATGACCGTATAAACACATGACGACAACAAATGGCACCAGTCTTCATTAGGACAAAGGCCAACAAACTTTTGTGGATGTAAACAGAACAGGGCGCCATCTATCTAAAAATTGCAACATTTCACATTGTTAAGTTTCCCGATATTTCCCAATGAAGAAATCCAACAAAACACAAACAACTGACTTTCAGTAACGATACCTGACCACAGGAACTGATGAATAGGTGCCAACTGTTTTCATGAAACTTCAGCTAGTAAACCTCACATGACAAAATTTTCGAAACAATAAAATAGGAAGATCCACATGCACAGTTTAACCATTGCAAAACATTTGTTAAGTTCCTTGAACGTGTTTGTCTCACTAGACACACACTAAGGTAAAATGAGGATAATGATGCTCAAATTATAGTTACCAAGTAGTTTTGGAAGAGTATATCTCCCTTCCCTTGAAAAAAGTCTTCCCAACTTGCCTGCATAGTTCAGGAATTTGTGACCAGCTCTAGAAAAATGGGTAATAAGTCACCAGATTCAGGTTATGAGTTTTTGATATGGCAGCATTCTGTACATCACAAGCTACACTTTCATACATGAATGACCCCCTGTAGTGCGCACCATTCCGGAGATATATAGGCATTTGTATATCCACATTTTTGTTTTCAATAAAAAAGCTCATAAAATGTAGCGCTTGGAAACACAATATTATATAGGATTTCTTACTGAATGATCGATCTTTCATCTTTATTCATCAGTATCAATGTTTCTAGTCGCAAATCCTGAAAATATAAATATTAAAAGCTATTAAAGGAAAAAACACAAAACCACATTTTTGAAGAAATCTTGCCCTCTTCAAATAGAACAGGCCATTACGTGTTTTGGTATGACACGACTTACCCTTTTTTGCAGAGCAGGTCACATTTGGAAGAGCCTTTTTTACATAAGCTAAAGTTATTGGGTAATCCAACAAGAAGTAACTTCTGTAGATCCAGAAAAAATTGAAAATTTGAAACTCACTACTTAAAAACCTTTTGTAATAAGTAATGACATATAACTTCAAAGTTTACCCATTTCATGCGATGACTTTCCCACCAGCAAAAGTTGGAAATTCTTACACTAACAAAATTAATACCAAAAAAAGTCCATCCAGACAGACTGGTGCTACTGGCTTGAAGCACGTAACACCCATGTACTTTTCTACTTTTCCTTGAAATAAGCCATTACACCGACTATGGGTTGACAAACAAGAAAACAAAGGAGTGCCTACTTGAAAGCAAATACATATCTAACCCAATCAGTAATAACATGAAAATGAAAGTGGATTTCAAAGAATATTCCAATATCAAACCCGAGCCCCCCCCAAATTAAACTGTAGTCATGTATAAGAGTAACTTTCAACTGTCAATTTACCAAACAATTATGCTCAAATGCATATAACGTCTGATTAACATCAACAAACAACACTTAAGAGCTCAGCTTGCATAATTATTTTTTTTTTACCAGCAATAACAATGAATATTCCTGACATATTCAGTTTTTGTCTTTTTATTCACCCATGCAATACTAGAGCGTTGGATGTATTTCAATATTTTGCCCTTTACAGACAATATACCCTGTCACTGCATGGGTGCTCAACTATCTGCCATATTATGATGGGGGTGAGATCTTATTCTCTTCAAGATATGACAGAATAACTTTAAAAAACACCTGAATAAATCCCTGTGGTCAGGTTGCTGGGTGGTTGATCCCCTGCCACTGAATTATTCTTCTTGTAAAATAGTGACTCCTTGGTAGTCAGAGTTTGACAAGATGTTGTGCTACATGCATGAATGGTAGGCAGGGTCCTGGCCCCTCACACAGACAACATGGCAGCAGTATGGATAAAAACCAAACAGGCTTCCTCTATTTGACAAACAAAAAAACAATTCTGAACTTCCAAGTGATGCTGATGCTTGTAATAGAAAGAACAAAAACAAAAAATTAAAATATGCTACCTGACCAGGCAGTCTGAAGAAACGCAGGAACATCTGTTGATTGTTCTCACAATTTTGATCGGAAAGGAATATGGGAAATTGAAAACATAAGTCAGTTATTCAGGCACTGTATAAGAGAAATAAATGTTTCTGCAATGGAAACACTGAATGAAGAAATTCACTGAAAGTCTCAGTCCACTCACATTTGCTGAGTGGAAAAGAACATTCCATCTGTCACTTCATCGGATTACACTTCATAAACATTCACTATTTGTATAACAGACATACTCGAATAAACACAACATATGAGTGCCTTACACATGTTACAGTCATTCCATTTGAATTCCTATCACCTTTTGCATTCTGCAAGCTGTGTAATGTTAAGCTAGAACAAAAATCACACCCATCGAGCATCTTAACTTTTACATTCTACAGTGACAGAAAGAAAAATGCCAAAGAGTGAATATGAATGTATAGATCGTTACTTTGTTTTAAAATCGAAAAAGTTGAAGAGATTACCGAGGGGCTTAGATGTAAGTATGTAGTGACTGCTTCAAGTAACCCCTACAACACTAAAAGTTCGGTAATCTAATGTCCAAAATATGCTTTAAAGGTGTCTTTTCTAAAATCTTATCCAAGTTGACTAAGGTCAAGGTTTCTGTTTGCCCAGAATGCATGACCTCCATGGCAATATTGCGGTAACACAAACCCACAGATTGCATATGGGCTTTGGAAACTTTCTGCACACTTAATATCCTTATTTGCACACTTAGCACCATTTCTTCTCACAAATTTTCCTTGTTTCCCCAAACATCCTTGAACTAAAGGATATTAACATATACTGTGATGTTAACATCCGTT
This sequence comes from Acanthaster planci, assembly GCF_001949145.1. Next base: position 210,073 of record NW_019091655.1, read on the forward strand.
TGGAAAGCCACATCCAGTCTATGAAATGAACTCAACAGCAAGTTAATATACATACATTTCTTTTCAAATATTTGTCATAACTATGATTTCATAATAGACACTAAACTGTCCCATGCAGGTTGCCATTTTGTTCATGTCGTACCAGTTTGTCACAAAACAGACCTAAATTGAGCCTGAAGTTGTCAGACCTATCTTACTGGTTTCGGATTCTGAAACATCTTGCACAACTGAAATCCAGGACACTCTAGTGTTTTCAACCATGAGATTTAGACATACATATTCAACTATATGCTCTTGAATCAATGAAAAACTTACTACAACACCTGAGTAATTCCCAATATCGGATCAGTCGGTCATCGATAACATGCCAGTGACTTCATCGGTATATTCAACAGTGACTGTTGAAATTCAACTCAGTTGAATGTATTGTTGAATTGCAAGCGTAGTGGGCATACACACAGTTGCAACTCTTTCGACCGAGAATGTTGCACTACGCATGCATGTGGAAGGCACAGACTCGGCCTTTCACACAACACAAACTTTTGTTTGCAGTTTCGAACAGGAAAACCCTGTGTTGAACTAAGTAAAGTAGTGACTTGTCCACCAACAGGATTTAAGGAGCGTCTCTGAAGTTGGGAATGTTTGCATTCCACTGGACAATTCCAACTGGAACACTAGCATTCCATCGGAACATTTACGCATGAAAGGAACAGTCCACTTTGTGTATGGACCATTTCGAGGTAGTGTTCGGATGGTAATGAAGTGCTCCCAGTAGACCGGCCAACCATTCTGGAATGGAAACAAGGCTCTCCAAACAGAACATTCTAACCATTCTGAATAATAAGACACTCCCTCTTTCCTGTGCTGACAAATAATGAATGTTTCATATCTGTGCGATGGAAATAATATTTTCATTTACAGACAGATTGAATGCCCTAATGCACTGGGGTCAACAAAATGGAAAAGAAACATTACATCTCTCAACTCATGAAATTATTCACATCGCTGCCCTAATAAACATTCATTATTTGTACAGTAAAGTTTTTTGAGGATTAACCCCAACAGCCCTGAATCCTCCAATTTTAATATGATTTTGTGCACACCCTAGGGAGTTAGGGTTAACTTAAGACTCATTCTGTGGGATCAGATTACATTTTGCTAAAAGGCTGCAAAATCTCACCCGCTTTAAAGGAATAGCATTATGGGAACTGAAAGATATTCTAATGCACAGAAGATCGACAAAATAAATGAAACAACGTCATTTTTTTGCATCTCTACTGCAATATCTCAAACTAAACCTGGGATTGAAAACCTGGCAAAAGGACCAAGTCGTTTCTCAATGGAATCATGGTCCGTGGGTAAAGAAAGTGAACAGCAGTGAACAGGCGACAAATTGTTGGATACCATGAGCAGAAGGACAACCAGCAAGCTCAAAACACTGCTTCTTTAACCCTAACAGTCCTCAGTCCTCCAACAGGTGAAGGATTGAGGACTGTTAGGGTTAATGGAAACAGCTGTACAGCGACTTTATCCTGTTTTGTTGTAAGTCTTTAAAAGTCTCTCATGCAATCTCCAGGGCCTTCTTGTTGCCTGGAACTTTAAAATCTATGCGACAGGAGTCAGTTTATAACAGGTTTTTCAGAAACAACTTTATTGTCACAGTCTCTGCTTGGATTGGAACAAAGCTCCAAATGATCCTCCCTCATCCAAGAAAACAAAAACCCTAACCTTTGGGCTCGAAATACAGAAAATAGGTTGCTGAAAGAAGTCTTTCCGTAATTTTGAGTTTTGTACATTGCTTATTAAGATTGTGGTGTTGGTGCGATGCCTACAATGAGATGATTAAACGGTTCCCATAGTAACAATGTTGATGATGATAATGATGATGACTCCTCTCTGATGGGTTGGCTGGTGTCCGCATCTGGAAGTAAGTCCCATTACTTCTTACTCCCAAGCGGTTGTCCAATTTCCTTTCCTCTTAACTTCAATCCTATCAAAACAAAGCAGGGAAAGAAAATCAGTACTGTGACCACTGACGTAACAACACAACGTTTACAGCCACATCTGTGATTTCCCTGACTGGCAGAAATAAAAAGTTGAAAGTTTCATGCACAATGCTTCTTTCAATTCTTTAGGAGTCCATCATTGTGACAAGCTCTGGTTTGGGCAAACAGTTATACTGCATGGTGCAAGGCACGCAGTGCAACACACTTTGATTTGCCAAAGTACAGCCTAGTGTATGTGTCCCCCTCTGTGTGACAAGTCACCAGAGCCTCTTTTGAGCTTAGGGTCTTCAAATGAACCTCACACACAATGTAAAGCAGCAGGAGCCCTCTGCATTCTTCACCTGCATAATAGGGCCATTCTAGATTATTTGCATGACAAAAACATTGGGAATCCTACCGCTGACAATCCTTCCCAGGCTTCTGAAAATGGCCCAAGTACATTTCCATTATTTATGCCTTTCTACTATAAACTGAAACAAAATTATTGAAAAAAAATGGTCCTGACTCTTATTTTTACAGAATGAATCACATACAGTGTATTATGAAACACTACTGAATAAGACATGCAGCATTGGGGAGCCATGAGGGAAATCAAGAAAGACAAAGAAAGAAATCTCTTGCCAATTTTATCCTTGAACAATTTTTAACAAGTCGTTATGGGTTTCTGGTTCCACTTTGGAACCAGTTTCATACAAAAATGTCTTTGTGCCTGGGCAGCCCGTTCCACTGCACAGCCCTCGTCTTAGCACTTACCGATTGCTCGCTCTATCTTGGCCAGAATGGCCTGGTTGGGGATGGCTCGACCTGCCTCATAGTCGTTAATGACCTGCGGTTTCTCATTGATTTTCTGGTAATGAAAATTCAACCCAGGGAAAAAAAAAGAATGAGTCTGGTGAGCACTGAAGCAACAAGTTTATTGTACTATGGATTGCAAGCAGCAATGACAGATGGCAATGTATTGCCGATTAATGGGAGCCCGTGTGGGACACACCATCTGCTAGAACAAGATAATATGAATGCAATGTTTTGTATGCATGACAAAGTTTCATTACAATGCACACAAATCCTCAGAATCTTTGTGGAAGAACGTACACTAATGTGAGCAAATTGCGGAAGTTTGGCTCAATGGTAAATAATTTCTCCTTCCTTTGTGCCAAAGTTGGAGGATTCAACCTTTTGAGAACACACATCCTCAGAACGTGAAATAAAGGTTGTGTATGTGAGTCATATTTCCAATAAGAGCTTTTGTTCCACAGGGATAAACACGAGTAGACCTTTTGTGCTATCCCCCTGTAACAAGAGCAGTCACTTGAAAGATGGCTGCCATGCACAACCTTTATAAGACAGAAATAAAGGCATTAATGAATATCTTAAATAACAAAACCACTTTGAAGATGGAAAGCGTGATCACGACAAATATAAAAATTTGCCGGGGCAGGGGCAACAACCAAAGAAGATAATAAACTTCTGGTTGATATATGCAACATTGAAGGCAAAACCTGGCCTCTTTAAAGCAACACCTGCCGATGGACAGGGTTGTGAATTTCTCCTCTTAGAACTCAAATTTTGTGCTTCTTTGCTTTATGGTTAATGAAATGTTTTGAGGTTTCTTTGGCATTTCGTAGCTACACAATGTACCATGACACTTTTATTTATAATGGTTGAATCGACAATATACATGTATGTGTATCATGTTGTTTGACCACTGCAAGTTCTATGTGCATTTGGCAGTGTTAGATTTACATACAGAGAGCCAATATAAATAAACCACTGCTTTCTGAATTTTAACACAGTCTGACCAACCCTGACCAACATCAGAAGAAAACATACTCACTGATGTGAGACATGAATGAAATATCTAGTGTCTAGGCCCAATTTCATTGGCACTGCTTAACAGTCAGCAGGAAAAGTTGTGCTTAGTATAGTAAAAAAAAAGTTGCCAACCGCAAGCATATTTTATGGCGGTGCTTGGTGTGGTTGTGCTAACAGTTACGTGTACATAGAGATTTCCACTGTTTAGTCACCAAATTCAACCAATTTTTCCTCCAAGGTAAGCATGCCTTTTACGGTGCTCACTGCTTACAGTCTCCATGTAATACACAAGAGCCTCTGGTAGTATACAACTGTGTGCTTGGCAGCGCCGTGAAATGAGACCCTGGCCAATCTGTCCCAACAACAACTCATTGTAAGATAAAGTTGGGCCTTTTCAAGTACCAATTTCCGGCATAATCTCTTGGTGCACTTTCAATGTCAGTGTAGAGTTCTGACCAGTTCCTGATTTCTCCCTCTAAGAGACTGAACAAATTTGGTCAGCTCAAAAATGTCAACACGCAGGAAGACATGAATACAATGTCTTCACTCCACAAAAAATGCGTGAACAAGTTTGCAGAATTTGTTGGGCCTGTGGTCCTCCCCAGTGATGACATTTGCAAGAGGCGAGTCAACATTACAGTGGTCATACCATGAGTATACCACACACCAACAACTCGAATGTAGCTCTCCGATGGACTTCTCAAAGATAAATTCCCTCACCGTGGCCAGCTCCTTCTGCGTCATCTCTTTCTGCTGTCTGCCCCGTTGGATCACCTTGCCAACTTCCAGCTTCACTCGCTCATCTGTCATTGAAAGACGAGAACGGTACAAAGTCCTCATTTGGCTAGTGCACATTGGTAACCAACAAACAGCAAAGTTCTGCTGGATAAAAATGTGACAACACTTCCACCAGCAAAAACGCCAAAGGTGATGAAATGAATTTCCATACATGTACTATCTTTTGAATATCTGGCTTTCATTAGAACAAAAATGATGGGCAATCACATTTCTAATGGAGTGAAGACCAAGACCTAGCTCTAGACAAGAGATTCAGATGCAGCCTAAGCTAACTTTGTCAGATGATTAGAATAGCTGACCAGAGTAAGGCACCCTCCACTGGAAAACTTAACTGAGCAAGTTTCACACCCGGCAATTTTTTTTTTTGTAGTTTGGATGGCAAATGCTTACACACACAAATATGGGCCAACTTCAGTTCAACTAAGCAAAACTAAATGCAAGTAAGCCTAACAAAAGTACACAGTACGACATGCCAACAAGGCCAGGGATTGATTCATGCATATCACGTCTTCCTTTACATCACCAAGCTGATTGCAGGCAAGGAGCCATAAAACAAGTCTTCTGATTGGTCATCAAAAGCTGGGGGGGTCAAGTGGGGTATCATTTTGCATGAGTAATCCGCATATGCGCACAAATATCACAGACGCTCGTCTGCAATGGAAAACCAATTATACAGACTAAAACCTCCCGAGAAGTTGAACGAAATTCAAAAAAAAAGGAAAAACAACACTGTACAGGATAGCCTATGCCAACTTACGGTGCAATTCCTCTGTTTCTCGGTCAAGCTTTGCCGTACTGCAGTCAGTTGAGCGTTTCTTATTCTGTGCTGCATTAACTGTCAAAAGAAAAACAGCCAAAAGGCCAAAAGTATCTGAGAACATGCAATTTGTGTAAAGGTCGAGATGTCATGTTTGAGGGAGTTTGACATTAGAGTGACCTGGCCAACTGATTGGATCACTTGGTCAGGTGGAATTTGGAAAACCTATGAAAGAGTCTAAATCAAGGGGTTTGAGAAATTCAGTAGGGGCAATTTACAGCACACTGTGCCCCCAAGAGATTGCAAGGAGAGGCCATTTTCGTCAAGTCAACAATTGACAAAAAACATGGCTGACTGGCCACTAATTCCACTTATTTGAAGACAACTTGGGGAAAGGTTTTGTAGGTTAGGGCATTTCATGCTACACAAAAAACACCATTTTGATCAGTTAGCATTGACGCTCAAAACACACGAATCTTCTACTAAGATAAATAATCACTTGAATCAAAATTCAAGTTCCAACGTGCAGTGTAGCCAGCGAAAAGAATATGTTTACCATTTCCCACAATGCACTGTGGAAAGAGCCTTTCTGCAGCAACCTCTTGGTGGTGCACTGCATTCTGAACCACCCACATTTGTTGCAAATTTTATCAAACTTGGAATCAAAATCATGATTCCACTTGTTTGAAGTTCTGAAACAACTTTCTGTAAGAATTCTAAGGGACATTGTTTGGGAAAAAAGGATTCTACATGAGCAAGATGATCTGCTTCTTGCACTGATGTATAAATTTGGGATGAGTTGCAGATGGTAAGAAAAAAATTACATTTCAACCTTATCCCCAAATCTTTTGAAATCCACCACATAATTTCCAAAAGATTTGGAAAGACTGATGAATGTAAAGACTAGTTATAGATTTGGCTACAATGGTGAGTTGAAGCTAGGTCCAGGAAATGAAATTTCAGCTTTCCTAGGCCGTTTTCCAATACTCTTCTGGGGCTCCGTCTCAGGCTTCAACTGTTTTTTTTTACTTCCTGACTTTGGAGTTGCAAGTGCAATAGTAAGTTTGACAGTGCCACAAAACATCAAGTCAGATGCAAAAGAGCCAAACATTACAGTACTTCAATTTATGTTAAACACTTCAGGCCTCCAATCCGGCATTGGTTTCCAACACGAAGCCTGAGACGGAGACGAAGTTGAGTATTGGAAAACGGCCCTACAATGAATTTATTTGCTTACATTTCAACCTTGTTTCCACAGCATCACCTCTTCTCATCGCGCTGTTGACAGCCTAGCAACAAATCAAGGAATGATACACCCAACAAGGGAAATCATTTTAACCAAGATAGAATAAAACATGTAACTGCAGAAGAACACATTTTTAGTCTCACTTCTAAACTTGACTGATGGGATGCTAAGATGTTACAGAAATTACTGAGACTTTTGTAAAGTGAGCTTTTTTGTTCTGCATGGTTTTTCTACTCTTGGAATACAAGTTTGTGCTGTATCTCAAAACAATTATTTTTTTATTGTATCAAAATCTAACTGAAGGCCTGCACTGCATGAATATTCAAACATCCTTTGAAATGTCTATCACGTGTGTTGTGCAATGAACAATAACTGGTAAGACAATCCTTACACAGACCTCTGCATTAGTAGGCCAATACTAGATAAGTATATTCAACATATGTCTGTCTTCACGTGCCAAAATTGGTAACAATTTCACTCTTTCTAGCAATGCCCCTGACAACTCTCAATCTCTTAGCTTTGGAGAAGCAATTTTGAAGGTATTTAACTGAGTCTGTGTTGTCATTTCTGGGAAATATTTGGGGGCTTGGTGTAACCCCAGACTAGCCCTAGTCTACTGGACTACCTCCATATCCTTAACCCTACACCCACCCACCCCCCAAAATTGGGGACTTTGCAAACAGCTTCCTTAAAGCTCCATTTTTCTTATAAATGCGGCTTCACTCACAATTTCAGGCTATTCTTAAACTGTTTCAGTCATTAAAAGTTTGGTCTCTATTTGGTTGTCTTAACATGGTCATTCATTTTCTATGGCAGTACATTTTCGATCACTGAAGCTTTTTTATCAAAGCCCACACTTGGGGGGGGGTTTGGGCACTGGGTCAAGGATACTCAGGTAGTCTACCGGACTGGCCCTAGTCTGCAGCTGGGTATATGATAGCAGTAACATTCTGCTAAAATAGGAAAAAAAATTGACTTTTCCTGGCCAAGGTGCTAGCACAGCCCAGTAGGCCAATGACCCTCAAAGTCACAAAGCATACAAAAGGAGTAGGCCTGGGCCTATTTTTTTGCCTCTTGCGTTTTGCTAGAGCAACATTTTCTACCTCAAATTTCACTGTCAGTGAAATTTTATCAAGCTTTCAAAATGTCCATTCATTAATCTCAACTTTACTTATCTGCTACAAGATCAAAGGAAGTTTTATTTTGGCCTAATTTTTTGAAGTTAAATGAGCTTTTTTTAAAACATGCCACCAAAGAAAATAATTTCATAACAAATTTGTAGTTGGGTATGTATGAGTGGAAGTAATTATGATTTACAAGGATTTATCAACTTTAAAGAACGTCTTAAATATTAATGTAGGATTTTGAGATTTGTTTAAGTGCACCAAGTTAGAAAGGGTAGCATGGTTAACTGAAAGGACACTTATTCTTCTTTTATTATTTGGTAGATTCATACCCTTGGAGGATTTTTTAAGGGAACTAAAGTCTGATATTATTCCTTGTAGACAGTACTGTTTTCAATGTACCTGGCTGGTGTAAACATGTAGACCTGTATAACATGTCTAAAATTTGGAAACAATAGAGTACCAAAGTGAATACATCGCATGCAATTATGTGTGTAAAAGACATTTGCGCGAGTACCAGCGTGTGAACCAACACAACAATCATGCCTACTCCATTCGTTTGTAGAGGCTACAGCATTTCCTGATCTTAAATGACCATGATGACATCACACTTTACATGCTTACACTTTTTAGTGCAGCCACTGCATTTTTAACAACCGTCACAGTCATGACCTGATGACAGTAAGCCAAGTGTTATTACTAAATACCTTCCTTTAGAAAAAAAGAGCTATTCAAATTTAATACAGGAAGAAAATGTAAAAATGTGCTCTGGTTTCGTTAGATTCCTAATTCCGTTGCAATACCGACAATGATCAGATGATGCAACTTTTGTTTTTCTACCTCCATCAATCCCATTATTTGTGGACATGTTGGACATGTTGGATAAACGCCATGAACACTATACCTGTGATGATCTGGCTTGTTTGGCAGTTGGAGCCTTCTTTCTGAGGTAGGTAACTTGATCCCAATCACTTTCAGCCATTTTCAGAATTTTATTGCTTTCTTGGTTGATTGAGAAAGAGCTAGCAGAAAGAGGGAGTTGAAGAAACAGCACAATCTGACGATATCCAAGCTCCTCCAAGCTCCAGCGCTGTTGAACATCGAAAACAATAGTCTGGTTGGTGTTGCAAATGTTGTTATCCAGCTAATGATAATGCGTGCGCCTGGGAACAAGACACAGAATATGTCGCCACAGAGGCTTCATATCATAAGCCCCAGCAAGCTGACGGTAGCCCGCGATTCAGTCCATGATTCAGCCCGCGATACAGCCCGAGATTCGGGTTTTTGTCAATAACAAAAATCCATAGAGTAAAGGGAAGCAGAAATTTTTCCATTTTGCGGTACTCTGTTCCACCAAAAACTGAACGAATTTTTGAATGTTTTTTTAAGAATAGCAGTTTTTCTTGACGAAATTGAAAAAATAACATCTATTGAAGGGAACGGTTTCATAATCAATCTTATTTCATTGCTTATAGGTCAGTTTCATTTCTTTTATTTGGGGGACTTGCTCTAGGCCATTCACAATCTAGGATATTCAACAGAGGCTATTCCATTGTTGTAACTTGATTTGAGAAAAAAAATACCTCAAAACGTGATTAATACATCTTGTTTTATTTCATTGTTCCACAAGAATGCGCATTTTACAACAATTTGCAATTAATTGGTAATTAAGATGAAAATGTACCCTACATGTTAAGAAATATTTTCCTTTTCTTTGCAGGACTGAAATTGGCTGACCCCTAGCCACACTCAATTTCAGTAAGGGTTTAATTGAATGCATATTTCCGTGTCAAAACGCTTCTCAAATATATCCCGTTTTTAGGATCCAAAAATGCCCATTTGCCACAGTTTGTAATTAAGTGTTTATTTAGACGGAAATGTACTCTACATGTTAAGAGAGAATACTTGTCTTTTCTATATGGAATATATAGAAATGCCTATTTCCGTGTCGTAGCGCCTCTCAAAGGTGTCCCGTTCCTGCATACGAGAATACATTTCTACATTAAGAGGAAATTAGACGAAATTGAAACCTACATGTTAAATAAATTATTTTCTTTTACCTAGCATTAATTGAATCGGCAATTCTTGGTGACACCTCATTTTAGTAAGGGCTACATCTGATGGGTATTTGTTTGTCAAGCCGGCAATATAATATAAATGCCTAATACTTTTGAAGGAAATGTATCCTACGTGTTTGAAAATTCTTCCTGAAGATGTTCCGTTCATATACAGCAAATGCACCCTGCTTGAAAGTGAATAGTTTTTGATCGATAACTGGCATTACCAGACCCATGGTAACACATAATCCCAGTAACAACTGTTATGGATGGGCGGTTTTTAGTGTGAAGATGTTTTCTTTTTATTTTCTTTTAATCAGAAGGAAAAGACCACACCTGTGATCTACATCCAAGGTCCCATATCAATCTTTGTCTCCGGTCTGGCTGGAACTGATAACTGTATTCCAGGTGGCAGTGTATTCTCGAGGGACCCTAATTTTACGTAAATATGGTTGAATCTTGGAAATTAAGGCCATGCAAATTCCCTTTGGAGACTTGAGTTGCATCATAGTTGCTTATAGTCCTTTATCATGCTTTTTCAAACTTAACACTGACCACCAGCCCTTCACGTCTGTGTCGGAGGAATGGCATATACGGTAGTCTTGAGAACAACCTGACGCCAGGCATCTTGGCTCCACGCTGCGTGGAAAGATATAACAGACTTTCAATTGTCTCTCCGTACAGAATTTATGGACAATTAACTCGTTTTTCCGGTCCTGCTCGCCTGTAGATGTCATTTGGAAGTTCGAGTCCACCCCATGTTTTCATGATGGCCGCAAGAAGTCCCAAGTTTTACCTTAATCTTATTAGTTTTAATTAATTTGGTCCGACGAAGGAATGCTGTGGTTGTCACTCCTGACGAGGTGTCTATAAAGCACTCCAATGATACGTGATGGAACTCAAATTGCTACAACTACAAGGAGTGTTTTCAAAATGCTTTTGACTATACGGGGATAGCATGCCGTATAATTATTATACTTGTAGGCCTAGCCCATTGGTTGAAGACACCTGCATCTTGGACTCTATATTGTCATGAAAATTGGCTGAGGAGAAACAATAACCGTTCATTTTAAACGTCTGGAGAAGCACTTTAAAGTTTATTGCCCACAATTGCTAAATCTTTTTAGATTCAGAGTGAGAGAAGATTTTATTTTCTGAGCTGAATTTTCCCCAATATTTTATATGCAACTGGTTTGTTATAAACTAAAATAGCAAAGAAAGTGCACTGCATATCGTTTAACCTCATTGGAGTTTTACTTTCATTTTCAGAATTGCTTTCCTTTTTTCATAAAATACTTACACGTGCAGCTTGTTTCCTTCATTCGCCATGTTTTCTCTAAACTAAAGCAGAAAACAATGTTCAAAGAATGTCATATATGCTACCCCATGAGATCTGATTTAAAAACTGGAGCTGGCTAAGGTTTTTCACATTTAATTTTTCCATGGATGTGCTACTGTATTTTAACAAGCTTAAACGTGCCAAGAATAGAAGCCTCTTGTTTGAGTGAAAATAATTCTTCCTCGTCATATTTTAATTTTAAGGTCTTTTTATTACTTCAGAGTGGTTAAATCACACTTCTCATGGTAACAAGGCTCTTAAGTATAGGTGCATGTACATCTATTCTGAGGAAAAAGGGGGTAAAAAAAGCGTCACTGTACCAATTATGCACCAAGCCCATGCATAACCCGTCGGGTGGTATTACTGTTACTAATCGAGTTTATTTTATTTTGCTTAAGCACATGTACATTTAAATCAGTACGATTACATATTTTCATGTGTTTATGTTTGTGTTTTTCCTGGATGGTACATTACGCAATCACTCTAGTAGAGCGCATGCGCATTTGGAAATGAATCGGCCCATGCTAGCATACATATACGGTGCATCGCATGCATTGAAGTTGGGAAAACACGCGCTTTCTTAACATATAGGGTACATTTTCATACACTTACTTACAAATTGTGGCAATATGCGCATTCTTGTATCCAAAAAATGGGATATCTGTGAGAGACATTTTGACACAGAAATAGGCATTCCATATAGCCGTTCCATGAAGCAAGTGGAATAATGAAATAAACATGATGTATTAATCACATTTTTTGGTAAGTTTTTTCTCAAATCAAGTTACAACAATACAATGGAATGGTGTCTGTTTAATATCCTAGATCGTGAATGGCCTAGAGCAAGTCCCCCAAATAAAAGAAATGAAACTGATCTATAAGCAATGGTTATGAAACCGTTCCCTTCAATGGATGTTATTTTTTTCAATTTCATCAAGAAAAACCGCTTTTCTTAAAAACATTCAAAAATTCGTTCAGTTTATAGTGGAACAGAGTACCGCAAAGTGGAAAAATTTCTGCCTCCCTTTACTCCATGTAGTTTTGTTATTGACGAAAATCCGAATCTCGGGCTGAATCGCGGGCTGAACCTCGCTCTGAATCGCGGGCTACCTTCAGCCTGGTAGCTTACCTCATACGTACGGTTGCATACATGTGTATACATCAAGCCAGGTCAGAAGTTCAAGCCAGAAGTCTCAGCCGCAAACGGTTGCCGGCGATTGTGCAACCATACATTTTGTATTAATAAAAAAGGGTACTTTTGGTTAATTTCATGAGTCCATGCAAAGTAGTTGGGCAAATAAGACGTCGAATGAACTGTCTTACCCCATAATATGACCTATCCTCTTCTCATATAGTTCAGAACGTGCTCATTCATAAAATAATTAATAAATTTGGTAAATTGGGGGGGGGTCAGTGTAAATCTAGAAAAACACAGAAACAGTCTTTCCTGGTTACCACAAAAGCGCTCTCAGTTGTGGAGACATGGAAAATTTTATGTATGATATTTGAAAAGGGTGCACTTTTTTAAAACACTCGTACTGATAACCAAAACCGGGCCTCAACCTAAGAAACAGTTCTCATGCATTGAAGACATAAAGCTGCAGGACAAAAGTGCATCATCTGGAAACCGTGACTGTGATGTTCCGTTTCATCTGATAGATTTTGAGTTGGCTACTGTATGACGCCGCTACCTGTAAGAAATATGCACGTCATATATAAACACCTACACATATTGAACTTACCTTTGATTAAATGACAATTATCTTTTACAAATCAAAATATATTACTCATATACTAAACTCTATGAATTTCTGCAGTACATCCCAGTATACATGTACATGTACACTCACATCCCCAGATACGTTACAGCTTCATGCGATGGATGTTGAGTGATTGCAAGTCTGGACGGTATCACCCTTCCGTCATCACCTGTACACGTAGCATATAGTTACTCAACTCGCTAACGAGTTGGGGGCCGACTTGCAACAGAGACGGCTGGCTTGACTAAAGGACTTTTTAACATCATTCTCGAGGATTACAGACGATATAGTTCATTTTCTATTACTCTTCCGCCTACATTTTTCTCTTTTAGACTTTAACCTCCGGACTTATTTGAAACTTTGATTAGCCTACAAGTGTTAAGCCTACCTTTTGATCTTTCTAATCTTCTTCTGTACGGTCCCTGAAGCTCAGTGGGTATAAAATTGCCAAAGGTACATCAACGTAACAACACCCCTCGTGCAGAAAATATTTTCCTCTAGCCGTTATCATCATGTTTCAAATAATTTGAATTTCACCATTTCACAAGAATGGTGAAATTCCCTACAATATGACACAATAAGTTTTTTCCGGGACTTTCAATCTAGTTGAAGGCCACGTAGGGCATGCTAATTGCCACGTCGCGACGATTGATCCCGTCAGCATCATCATCCTCGCAGCCCGACCGATCCCGGGATTTACTTTTCTTTCAACTTAACGGCTAGCAGTGAAAGACAAAATTAAAGGGGACGTAGAACTACCGACCAGACACAACACCCGGCTGTAGAATAGCTTCAAAATCGTTGGCTCCGAATCCGTGTTTTTACCCGGCCCTCCCCCGAAATATTTTGAACATAATAACTCTTGGTACCTCAAACAAGTTCCGATGCCCCCGCGACTCCAACATTTTTGCCTGCACAAGGCACGATATTAAGTTATAATACCCTCAACCCAACTTGATTATGTATGTATCATCGTGGCCGTTGGTCGTGTTGTTAAAACACCAAAGTCAAAGCAGGGTTCGCGAAGTCACCGGTCATGAGCAACCTACCCTCGTAAAGTCATTTTAATTGTAAACATTTCCACATAATCAGTGGCGCCATGCACGTCATGGACGTGTACTTGAGTCGTGCTTGTGACGTCATTGATACTTGACTTGGCTGCGACTGCCAATAACGCATACAGCATCTAGCCTTAGCCAAGTCACGGAGCAAGGAGCAGAGGCCAAGTTAACTCAGAAGCGGGTCACACACAGTGGACGCGTGAACACCCCACCTGTGCATCATTGATCGGGGAGTAGAGTACGAGTGAGGATACTTCCGCGTTCCTTGTGTCAGGGACGCGGAAACATGATTCACGGATTTTGCCACTCTTGGGATGAGTTGTTTACAACGCCGGCAGTTTAACCGATAACGCTCCAGACGATACGGGTGTTGTCGTTTAATTAAAGAAAAGCCCGAACCTAAATTCGATGCTTGTCATTTTCTGGACACAATGGCTGAGAAGCAGACACACAAGGACACGATTGTGATCTGGCACGAGGCGGCGCAGCTGTTCGACCGGGGAGAGCGGGTCAAAGCGCTGGAAAACCTGCAGTCGATCCAGGAGCCCCCAGCCAAGATACTGTTCAACATCGGCCACATTCAGTTGCTTGTAGGCAAGACTCACAATGCTACGCAGGTCAGTAACTTGGGCTGTTCCGGTATATATGTTGTGTCAACTAGTTGACATAGGCCATTTAGGCCTACCTAAAATTTAATTGCGTTTAATTACACGTTTCATTTTCAATTGCTCCAATTACTAATTAGAGCAACAGAAAATGACACTAATTGAATTAGTGTCCATGACCAGTTGGGACAGTGACAAAGTTGGAGCATATGAGCTCCACGCATCTATGATCCATGCTGGGATTGTGAAAAAATCCTCGGTGCGTGTGGTGATCGTGCAGACATAATTATGTGCTTTACATGTAGCACACTTTATTGTTAGGTGTATTACTTTGAAATACAAGTGACTTCCCATGAAATAAATGACACACTCTCCAACTCATATGCAAACTTTGCAGCTGTTTAGGCAATGGATATTTGGCTGGTTCACTTTTTGCCTTTGCTGTCGTACTGGCATAGCAAATGAATGTGCATTCATGTAGACTAGTGAGTATTTTTTGAATACTTAGGAAATTTTACCAGGACAAATCTTTGTCAGGTTCTGTACCCATTATTCATGAGATGGAAGTCAGACCTGCATGTATAAGACTGTAATTTTCGACTTTTTCTCTGAAAAATACCCTCCAGAGCCACAAATTATGAAAAGAAAAAGACTTACATGTACCCTGCAATGCATTGTAGGAATCAATTTAATAAAACATACAGTATGATCTTGCAATTTTTGGAAGATGAAAAAATTCCCAAATGCAGTAAATAAACTATGTGCACGAGGTCTAATGTAGTGTCCTGATATGGAGTTCTTTCCAAAATTGTGAATAAAAGATGTTATATAAAAAAATGCTTTTATTTTAAGCAGATTTGTTTTGTAATTTTTCTGACCTATGCATTGATCCTTGTTTGATACAGACTTTCAAGAAATCCATTGAGAAGGACCAGCACATGGGAATTGCCCATTTCCAGCTGGCCCAGACGTTCTTCCAACAGCAGAATTACGACGCAGCCTTGCAGAGCCTAGAGAAGGCCCGTACCTGCTTACGAGGCAACAAGTTCATTGATTACAAACAGCTAGGGCTACAGTACAAGTTACATGAGTGTGAGGTAAACTTGTAGGAAAAATGTAGTTGATAGGCCCAGGGGGGTTGATAGCCTACTCAGGTCACACACACTAATTAACTAGCTAACTTGTTATATATGTTATGCCCCAAATATGGCATAAGTCCCAACTGGGGCGTAACATGTACAGTAAAATCTCAATAAGTCGAAGCCCGTTAAGTTGAAACTCCGTTTATCTTGACGTCTGTCTGTTTTCCCGACAAAAGAATAGGCCTTTATGTACAATAAACTATCCGTAACTCGAAACGTCAATACCACGAAAGCCGCTTATCTCGAAGTTTTGGCAGGCCAGTTAAAAAAAAAAACACTGAAGAATGATGAATTAAAAGTGATGAAGAATGTTTGCCTTCATTATGAGTCATTACTGTCACGCGCACGACTTTTCTTTGATGAGCTGATCATGTTCACATGGGCTGCCATTGTCATGTCGACAAGCACTGGTTGGGCATCAACCACAACCGTAAAATAAGGCCGTGATGCGTAAACAATAGACCTAGCCGTAGCTCTGGAAGCCCGTTTCGGACAGGGCCTAAATCAGGCATGAATGATCCGCCCTCAAGCGCTTTGTACATGTATCACGTGACCCAGCACGGAAACCCTGACCGACTTGCCCGCGCTGCGTTATGCGGTAACAGCCCGATCAAAGCAAATGAATGAATTCTCAAGACGTAGACACAGATGATGATGTTTGAGGAAAACTTGGGCAGTAGGGATCGCCAAAAATCCACATCGTGTTCGACTCAGCTTGCAGGCCAACTGCCGTAAGCCAGTAAGGTTGCATGTACACTGAAGCGAGTAACTTTCGATAACTCGACCGTCGGATAACTCGAACTTTTCGTCCATTCCCCTGAGCTTCGACTTATCGAGATTTTACTGCACATGTATGTATCCATCTACATGTATTCACAATACTACAAGCGAAACTTGTAAGACCAAAAACAGGGAAGACCATCACAGTTTTTGATTGTCATAATAAACATCCACAAGTTGACCCTACAATTTAAATCTGTTCCCCTCAGGTGCAGTGCATTTGAGCCTCTTTCTTTGTCAAACTTCCACACAAATTAACAGGTACTTCTTTTTAAATACACATATATGCTGGTGTTTTGACTCTAGAAATGTGTCAGTTTGATATGGCATTCTTCTTCCAAAATTCTGCTTCTGCTGCTGTATAATAGTAATGAATTACTATTATACATCAGCAGAAGAAAGATAAAACAATTCCAAATCGAAGAAATTCTGGATTAGAAGATCCAACATTTCTAAAAAAAAAAAAGAGGAAGGAGTGGTGGCGACAGCTGGTATTTACAAAAAGGACAGGGTACCCCAAATGCAAACAAGCCCTAACATGGGAGTGGGACATATTTGTGACAATAATTTCCATCTTTTAAAAATAAGAAAAAACAAAAAAGAGAGAAGGAAAAGTTGTTTCCCTTTTAGATAAAAAAACATCTTTAATGTGGTGTGGGTGCCCGCTGGCAGATGGGGGAAGGAGAGGTGAAATTGGGGCCATGCCTTGTCCCCCCCCTCCCCCGGAACCCAATGCTACTTTTTAAAACATGAGCGACAGGTATTTTTGGGGTCTATTCGAATTCCCTTCCTTGTAAAATCACGGGAGAAGCCCTAATTTGAAGCATCGCCCCTAAGAAAGGCCATAAAGGTTACATAAAAAAAACCCAGTTTTTTGGCCCTCCTAAAAAGTTTGACTCTCTGTGACAATTCGAGTCTGGATCCACCCTTGCTTCTGGCACCTCTGTTTTTGTTAAACTGAAACATTCTGGAAGAAATGAAGCTATCCTGATTGTTGGTGCTGACAGATACTTCACAACCTAGCCCTCGCCTACGCTGCCCTAAATGAGACCCAGTGGGCCGTGGAACTGATGACAGAGGCGTCGAGATGCAAAACAGAGAACAAGCACAACGTCATTGACACCGCTCTGGCAGCAGTCAAGGTAGGCACAGAATGAGGACTGAAGGGATGTGTAAACATGCAGACGTAATGTTTACTTTTCCAACAATGAATGATACACTTTGTACATGAATTCAAGTTAAACTGGCACATACATGTACATGTATATTTGGGGAACCTTTTTTATATTTACAATCTTAAAATATTTGTTCCAAGTAGAGTAACTTGTCATTGTAACTTTTTTAAGAACTGCTTTGTGTGAAAAGAAGAATTTTAAAGTAGGTTTTTAAATGTTGATATATTCAAAATATGTAATCAGAAATATTTTGTTGATAACTAGAGATTTACCTGGCATGTGTAGATAATTTCCATCTTCTGTTTTACTCTCTTGTGTAGTAAAGACAATTACCAGTAGTGATCATATGTAGTAATATTGTCCTTATACCCTACGGATGAGTTTGATAATTTCACATTTATAATGTACCTGGGACATTCATAAATAATGCGAATAGATCCATAATACATCAATATTGTCGCAATTTACTTGAATACATGTACCACATGGTTCCAACCAATACAAATGAATCTTTCTGTGTGACCGAGTCCGCTTCATCTTATTTTCTTGACGCTCTGCCCATTGTTGGTGAGCTGCTGTATAAAGTCAAAGTCATTCAGTTACAGTTTATTACTCATTCATACAGGTAATCAAAAGTGCTTTCAACCTGCTAGGAATACCACATTTTTAGTTCTTCTAATTGGCAATGCTAGACTGACCAAATCACCCTCTACATGTAGATTGGTGGCTCAGGTACATGTAGACCATTTCCTTGTATTTCCTGGATGATATCAGCTCAAACTACAGCCCAGTGACTCGTAATTCATCTTTTGTGATGGGTCAGTTTATTGTCACATTTCAAGGACAGGTCTAACGTAAAGATCATTGACTGTAAATCTTTTGATGGACTTTTATTTTTCTTAGACACGTAAGCCAGCCCATGGTCTGTGCACAGCTGCTTTCAAAGCTGGGCTTGTTTTCCAGTGGTATGGGTTTTAGTTTCATCCATAATGAGATTGTTGCAGTTACCTGTACAGTGTATGCCTTATTTAAATTTTGTTGGTTTTTCTGTTATTTCTCGAACAATACATGCTAATAATCAGCGTTCAGTTGCACCAATTTGTGCTAATTTGTTGAATGTTTGATGTTTGTTTCACTGACAGTGAAAATACACGACACATTATTTGCTTGAGTTTGTGGTTTATGAAATTCCTTTGGTGACTTGTAGAAGAAGAGAATTCCAATGCGTGGTTTTTACCTGTTGGTTTGTGTGTATGCCAATGTTCTCATACCACTTTGCACATTAACCAGTCATATCTGTCCTCCTGATGAACCAGTATGGAACCTTTCCCCTGAAAACAGAACTTGACTCCCTGTTCAAACTGTTGGAAGTTACGTGTTGCCAGGAAGGACATGTTGGTTGTGGATGAAGTGCATGGTGACCGGGGGAAGTTGATACAAGGTCAACAACCATAACACATACGACGACGTAGGAAATACATGTACTGTACCTGGTACTGTGATTAGTGTACCCATGTAAATGTACATGTACCTGTCCACCTGTACATGTATCATAGATGGCTGTACTGGGCCGAATAGCTGGGTTTGAAATACCTACATGTACATGTAGGGTCCTATTGGTGTGATGAACCTTGCTAGGCCAGTGATTTTTACAATTTTTTCAGAGCAAATCATAGATTCTGTAATAAATACTTACCAGTAGTAAATATATTTATGCCGTGCGAAATCATGAGCCGTAGGGGCAAAACTGAAAGTACTAAGTTTTTCCAGTGGAGCATATGACCGTGACAGTATCAGAATAGTAATGAAATAAACAAGGTTTGACATACGTGTTTTAAAATCTGGAAAATCCTGAGTTTGGGATGAAGGTGTTTTTATTTATGAAAGTTGATGTAGAACACAGTAAATTGGTACATGTATTTTCAGGGGTACCTTTAGGCAAACACGAATGTACCGGGTACATCTTAGACCCTACGCTGCTTTTGTTCCCTCCGAATCTCTCGCAATTATTTTGTTTTTGTCCAATCTTGCCCCTAGCATAAAGCAGGTTGGAAGTATATGTTGGTACAGTCATGGAGGTACTGAGAACAAATTACCATAACCTCAGTAGTCAGCCATTTTTCAAAGTTAATGTGACTGTTACACAATGGAGTGTGGAATGTGAAATGAAATGTGATTACAGATGGAGGTGAAAGTCTGTTTATTCTGCTGAAAACATTGCCTCTTGTCCATATTCAGTCAAACAACAGTGGGGAAAATAGCTAATGGCTTAGCTTTGATGCCAGCCATCGAATGTAGTAGTAGGTGTGGCTGGTAAGGGCCATTGGTCTGAAGAGTCTAAAATTATAATTGTGGGCTTAGGTGGGAGGTTTCACCTTTCCACTCTGTGCAGAAACAAGAGAAGACGTGTGTGTGTGTGCATAAAATGAACCACATCCCACTAGCCTACCCGTAGCTAGCCGTAACCCTCAATCCAGTGGAGTCAACATGATTTTATACTCTCTAGTGAGAACTCTTCATGTAGAAGCCCACCGGTTTGTGTACAGGTTGAAACTGTACAATGTATGTGTATAGGCCATGCAATTCAGTTCTGTTGAACTACACGGTATCTGCATTTGAAAACCCTCCCACCAGGGGATATGCTGGTGAGGGGAGTGTACCTGTAGATTCTACACCGTATGGTGTATATGCACCTGATATCTGCACATTCATGTTACTGCATAAGTCAAAGAATATTTCATGTTCATGCATCTCTGCATATTTGCCAGTTCTTTTTGCCTTTGCACGTTATACAATTCACGTTTACTTAGATTCATTTCATTGAATGTATGTGCCTTTAAATGTTAATGTGTAACAGTATAAATGGCATCTTTGACAGGGATGATATTTCTCGCATTTTGTCCCATGCACAATGGCAGAAACTCAAACAAAGATAGGCTCTTTTCTTAAGCCAATAACGTCAGCAGTTCATGCTGAGGGAAACCCAGAGGCAGACTAAGCAGCCACCTGCAGCACATGCACGGCAGGCGCGGGCGAAGGAAGGAAAGCCGCCGATACCGCATCGTAGAACAAAAAGAAAAGGAAAACTGGTCATTTGTTAAAATATTGATATCCACAATTTAAATAAAAATGTTGAATTTCTTATGTTTTTTCCTGAGAAAAGGTATTTGAAAAGCCCAGGAAATGCTCTAAAATGCAGCTGAGAGCATCTAAAGTCCCAAAAATATGGGGGCGGGTCCCAAACCCCACAACATGGCTTCGCAAAATGTTGGTAAACCACAATGGAAATCCCCCACAGTTTTGAAAATTCCTGGGGAGAACCCTGACCAGTTATAACATTTATAATAATAACAAAAAATCCTTTCGTGAGGTGATAGATTGAGCATTTTTTTTCCACATGAAACAGAATGCTCAATCTGTCATCTCATGAAATTATTTGTTCCATTGCAAAATATCAAAAAACTCATTTTTTCATACAACACCAACATAAATCATTTTTTAAAGTTTTCTTATTATTGATTTAGTGTTTGTCTGAAGTACAAATGCAGTACAAAGTTTTCACATTCTGCCTTCATTCAATGTTTCAACAGGTGATCCTGTTCATTTTACAATTCACTGTGAGTGTTAAGTAGAAGCATTTATCCATTACTTAGGAAATGCAACTATTACATTATGAAAATGTCCTCATCTCAACAGAAGACAAGATGTTACCTGTGTTTCATGTGTATTGATATTGGCCAAAATGTTGTGTGTCTGTGAAGAGGTGCCAACACATGACAAGTACAGGTGTTTGATGTTCCCTCTGCCTGTGAACATGATGAAGAGCTGCAATCATGCATACCATGCTTCCAGGAGTGATTTATTCTACAGTAGTAATGGAAACTACTTGCCGAACAAATAAAAACAGTCTGAAGTCAATTCCAGTGATATTTCCATGTCAAATTACACTGGTAGGTTGTACTATAGACACAAAAAAGTCACACTTTTTGACATTCAAATTTATAGAATGACCCGCAAGTGAACACTACCTGTATGACAGTTGTCAAACCAATCATACTAGCACAGATGCATCAACTTCCTCATTTCTGTAAAGACCACCCTGCGGTCAGGGTGATCTGACTCAGGTTTTAGGCCAAGTCCAGGGGAAGACCGTAAATTTCTAGGTCTGAGTTGGCTGGAGTCAACGCGCTATAACCGTTCAGAGTTCTCAGTAAAGAGTTATGCTTGGTCACTGAACAGGAAAGGTTAGGAAAGGTTTGAAAATTGGTGTTGATCTTGTGGTTTCAAAAACAAAGTATGTGGGAAGTTGACATGGATATGATATACAACAGAGGTAGTTTTAGATGTTGGAACTGCAGATGAAATTGGAGAAGCGAAGCAGTGAATTGTTTTTATAAGTAAATTGTATGTGGGTGCAAAGGATGCTCTATATAGAGAGAAATTAAAGCTACTGTGCAAACCACAAAAAGACTCTCAAACCCTGGTTCATGTACAGTAGTTGTATTTTTGGGGGAGGGGACTATTTCCTCTTTGGAGGAGGGAAATTCAAAGAGTAGGTGACAGACAGTATCACCCAACTGTCTTGAGGAAGTGTATGCCATCCTGGAAACAAACAGAGCCAAACAAACAAGTGAGTTCTACAGATAAAATGTAGCCATGGTTACTGCTGCTTTCATAGGCTTTGAACCTGAAAATATTGTTTTTGCTGACAATGCATAAAACTAGAAAAATATTCTCCTCCTTTAACCAACCTGTATATTTATTAATATATTTTTTCTAGAATCTGGTGTGGCACATTAAGTTCAAAGAGAGGAACTTTAGAATGCTTTAAAGAAGAGTCTGGAACACGGAAAAAATTGAAATTTGTTCCACGGTTCATTTGGTCATAGTGCTCAGTGTCTTTTCCGTTAATGCCAAAGCTTGTTTTCTCTTCAAGTTTTTGAACTTTATGAAGAGTAGAATGACTGAAATGTGTGTAAAAGTGCAACCAAATATCCCAGAGGGGCTTGTGCTGTACTCGTTTCCAAATAAAGACTCATATTACGTCCTTTACATTTATGAAGCTGTGTGCTTGTAACAGAGAGAGTGAAGTTGACATATAAGACTGATTTTCATACAGAAAATATCATATAAATGCTTCATGTAATTATGGGCAAATCCGTTAACTGAGCTGATGCCCATTTGTGGTGGCCCCCTCCAATGGCTGTAAGTACTGCAAAAACTGTTGTACAGAGCCGCTGTTCAGTGACAGCCACTCTGTACAATACCTAACACGATGCTTTCTGCCATAAAAGGGAGCCATGACAATCTCCAGTGAAACATCTCTGGATTTGTCTACCGGTATATAACAGTTTGCCTGTGAGCATCTGGAATTGACCTCTGTATTCCAAATGCTGGGAATTCATACTTCTGGGGTCACTTTTTGCATTGGCAGCAAGGGAACCTGGCCAGACCGTTTGCTGTCCCAGATGAGCACATTTTCCGTCCTCCTGCCGCCAAGGTCCAGAATATCAAAGGAGTGGACTACTTAGGCAAGGCGAAAGTCGTGTCTGAGCTGGCCGTCCCAGAGGCTGAAAGCAAAAGAGGAAGGGTGAGAGAGAGAATTTCAAACCTCTGTGTTCTTTTAAAGCCTATCAGTCAAAATGTGGTCAGAATTATTGTGGCTTGAACCATGGCTTGTGTTCTTGGGCAGGACAGTTTACCACTGTTCATGTACATGTACTTGCACGCGCAGTGTGATCCATATGTATACCAGTGATGTAGCAAGGCCATTTTGATGTTGGGAAGGGGGAGTAAATTCATGCTGAAAAGGTTGACAATGGTTTTTGTCACCCTCAGCACCGTCTTTTAATTGAGCCTTTGCTGAATATCCGAATAACCGAATATTCGATCGATTATCGAATATTCGAGTATCATTTTCCGAATTTGAACATTCACATGCAAAATTCATGAAAAGAAAGGGAACATTTTCATTTGTTTTAAATGAGAAAAATTGCAGAGGCTTATAAATTATAGAGGCTTGTTTCAAGCAGATTTAAATGAAAAGTGACAGAAATCTTTCAATGATTTAAGAAGTAAATTATTCATGAAACAATTTGAAAGGAATTGTTTATCTCTTAAATCTTGCTGAATCATGAGTGGAGATACTCTTAGATGTGAGAAGCGATTATATTGATAATAATGTTCAATTGTGTGCGTTATTGTAACTGATTTTGTATATGTTTTGTTGATCAACAATCAGCCAGTCGGTACGACCGAATATTTGGACATTTGATCAAATTGAAGGTCGAATATTCGAATAGAAAATTACTCACATTGACTCAACCCTATTTTTAATGGTGTTGCTATTCATATTTCAAAAAGGACTGTATCAGACAATAAATGGCACTCTATAGCTGGATGATTTCTGAAGTTCTTGCATAAAAAAAGCACATGGAAAGGGGGCCGTTACAGAACATGTATGGGGAGAAAAGGGCACTTACAAAAAGTTGGTGATAAAAATTATTGGGATAAAGTACACTTGGTTCAAGATACATGTATGGGGGTATTTTTTGGACCTGAAGACATGTTACAAAAAGAGATATTTACTTCAAGGATGCTACAATGCTGTCTACATAGATACACAGATTCCATTATCAGTGAGAGTAAAAAAAGATTGCTATTTTTCTAAATAGGGCATTGTGTGATAAAGTACCTTACATGTTTGGGCACCAGCACTTCCTTCTTGGAAACACTCTGCCTTACGCATGCACCAGTTCACAAGTATGGTATGCATTACGCATGACTGATTTTTCATTTGAAGCCCACACCATGTCTTGATAGTGCTGAATGCACTGAACCAATAATGGCATTCAAAAGCCTACCCTGGCATTTTTGGTTTGAAATATTTATAACGACCGCATAAAAAAAACAGCAGCGTGGGATCAGTAATTGACAAAACAGCTATGTACAGGAAAACCACAGGGCCTCTGATGAAAATTATTATTGTCTGGAAGTGAATCACACCGTTTGTGTAAAATTATGAATGGCTCTTTTTTTTTTTCAATTTTTAGATGTGACACATACATGTGCTCTACAGTATTTAATCAAACCTTTATGGATATTTAGGAATGCAATTCTGGAGGCTATTGACACTGGTTAATACATTGATGCTTTCAAGGTTCTAGCTGGCAAAGTGTAATCAACAGCCAAAGTTTTAGCTAAGCGATATTTCTGATTTTTGCAGCCACTGACTCAAGTAGCGATGAGATACATGTACATGTAAAGGTTTGTGTAAGAACTAGACGAGTCTATTTTATGGGTCAGTAGGGTTCTGAAAAGACTGGCAGACTCTACATTTTGGACACAGCATACCGGTACTTTCCAAAATGTTAAGATTATGAGTTCTTTTGAGAGCATCGCTCATTCACAAAAGAGACTCACATGGTGCAGTCACAGATTTTTTTTTCATGTCTTGAATACAGTGCTAAATACATACACATTTTTTCCTTGCCAAATTGCTAATTATGATTATAACAAAAGTTAGTGAATATTTTCCATTTGGTAACAATGCGTTAGTGACAACTTGAAAGCTAAATAATTTAAGTTTTGAGTGGGAGATGGAAAATAAAGGTGGTTAAAAAGACATGTTTGGATGTAGGTTGGGGCGTACATCCGGGACATTCGCAAAATGGTGGATAGCAACCACAACTGTGACCATGGCGAGGCGCATGAATCAGCCAGTCAGAGGATTGGGCTATGCAATCTTTTCTTTGATCAATACATACACGCGCAGTCGTTGCAGCTGTTTTCACCAGCGCAGTGTGGTTGCTACCTGCCATTTTGCGAGTGTTCTGGATGTCCCCCCAGCCTATGGATACATATGTCTAAACTGATATGGAAGCCTATGGAATCAGTGATTTTGTTTTCCTTTCCTTTCCCTGCAGAGTCCAAGCCCAAATTACAACCCGCCCCATCCCCCTTCCTTGGTCGCACCCACTCCATCCAGTAACTTCCAGCCGATCCGTCACCCACCCAGGAGCCCTTCCCCTAATCCCAAAGCACCACCCTTGCGTCCACCACCAGCTGCCCCCAGCACCAGCAGGAGTAGCCCCTCTCTTCCGCCCCGCCCTCCCCCAGCAACACCACCCAGTGGTCTTTCCCCATCCCCGAGCCCGACGCTGGGTGCCAAGGCAACACACAGGGACACCATCTCCATCTGGAACGAGGGTGTGATCATGTTTGAGCGGGGACAGGTTGGGCCTGCCCTAGATCAGATGCTGAGAATTATAGACCCGACCGCCAAGATCATGTTTAACATCGGAATGTTGCATCAGAAACTGGGCAACATTCAAGAAGCAGATGAGGTACGTACATTTTCGTTTTCCTTCAAATTTTTGTTTTCTTATTAATATCTGTATTTTGGGGCCTTTGGGTTTTTATGCTAATGTGCATTTGCATATTTATGAGCAAAACTGTGATGTAATCTGAGTCACTGTACCTCGTTGTTGCATTGTTTTTCTCAAAATATTATGGGAGGTTTACAGCATAAAGCCCTCTTTAACAGGTCACTTTCCAGCAATGGCATGAATATTATCTCTTGCATAGCACTCTATCACAGCTCTCTAGTTCTGCAAAGTGCTTGACATTTTGTGGGGAAACGATTAACACGTATTATGATTTTGCTTGATTGTTCACTAATTGGACCAATAGAGGGCGCACGTCTACATAGTGTTAAAGTCAACTGCCAAAAGGTAGCCAGCCGTATATGCAAATTAGTCTAAAAATAGAACTGCATCCATGCAGCGGAGGGATGTGTCTGCAATAACTTAGATTTTTGGCTGGTAGAGACGAGTTGAAAAGAAAAAGGAGTTGGCTTTGGAAGGGGAGGAAGAAGGTGGTGGGTCTTCGTAATGGCGTCTCGTGAACCCTACGCCAAGCCGGTTGGTGCAGATTGTTTGCCTCCTTCCCTGGGACTGCGGGAACGATTATCAATGTGATTCCAATCAAATCTGAATTACAATAAATCAGCACATGTGAAGCTACTGGACGCCTGCTTCTCTGGAGTATCTTTTTATTTGTCACAAGTGAGACCAGACCCGGTTGTCAAATCTGACACGTTGACTACATGTATGTCAAGCTAAGCACCCAGCGGCGCAACCCCCGCATAGTACAATTTGATGGTAAAATTGTTCTCGCCAGACTCAACAATGGGGGCAAAGTATATTACAGCGTTTTGGACTTGGCTGTTGGCTTCAATAGTCAGAGTGAACATTGCAAGCTCCTGGCTTTCTGAAAGAAGGGAGAACTTTCAGAATACAAAAATGGTGGCTTTCACTGAGATGCCTTGTTAAATCTTTTGAATCTGAAGGAAAATACAATGTTCCCCAGGCTACCAATGGAAGCAAATGGTACTGTATGACAAGTGGAAGTGAGGTTAAGAAATACCTGGTTAGTTAAAAATGCAAATTGTATTTCAGTTGCAATCTGGAAGTAAACTGTACATGTATATGTGTAATTATGAATTCATGCGCATTTTCCCAACTTTACTGTCAACAAATACATTTCCACCCAACCGTGGTGTCCATCATCAGATCATAAACTTGCAATGAACTTAATGTGGTCTTGCACACATTTGTGGGAAATCGTCTTCTAATGATATTTGTTGTTACCACACATGTAGTTATAAAAGGTGTAGTCTTTTGGTCACATGTCAAAGACTAATCATAGTCAATACCATGTGATGCATCCTTAGAATAACAAACAGAATCTCCTCTGTGAACAGTGATGGTATTTGTAGGGAAGTGCATCAAGACTCAATTTGTCACCAAAACTGAAAGTGGAGCAGTGCCCTGTCTGCAAGTGTAATTTGATGTAACAAATTGAAAGTGAAAACAACTTAGTAAATTAACAATGGAATGTTATAAGAATAGACAGTGAACCAGCAAAATGAATCAATTGAAGCTTCATATGCCTTTGAATGCATATCCGCCCTGAAGTGAGATTGTATCAAACTGATGTACATGTACATTGATCATTGCACACTATGAGAATAAACGAAGTACAGTATACCGGTAGGATACCAACAGTTATTGATTGCAACATAATCCATTTGAGGACACAGAGGTCCTGACTACAGATTGTAAACTGAGCCAAATTTATTATTAAATGTTATGAGAATACATACAATGATCTATCAATCATGGACTGCAGCAGAAAACGCGTTCGGAGGCACAGGCATACATGTACATGTACATGTAGGCCTGAAGAGAGATTTTAAACTTATCTTGCATAACATGTTAAACTTATAGGAAGATTAAGTTTGTCAATGACTTCAGAATTATTAGACAATGGAGCACATAATTGTCACATTTATATTGTTGTTTGAATAGATTTTGCTTGTTTGCCTGTCCTTTTTTGAAGGCGTTTCAAACAGTCACTATCAAGGATCCTCATCTTGCTATTGGTCACTACCAATACGGCAACGTCCAATGCCAGATGAACAGGCCAGACCAGGCCAGGAGGCAATATGACAAATGCCTGGACTGCTTCAGAGGTCACAAATTCATCGACTACAAGCAGCTGGGCCTGATGTACAAATTGTATGAGTTTGAGGTGGGTGGAGTCAAATCCCTTTGCAGAGGGAGGGAGGAGGGAGTTTCTTACGGTGTAGGAGGCTTTTTTCCTCAACCACTTCCTCCTATAGGACATGTTGATGTGATTTGGCCAGTTGTATACTTAGGCATGGCTGATGGATTCAACTGCCGTGTGTGCCCTACTCAGCTCTGGCTTGTGTTTTAACATGCTAATTCCCCCTTGCTTTGTATGCACCCAAAGTCTTGAAAGTCCTTCGAGGCAGAGTCAAATGAACTTGACTGCCACTCAAGGCCTGGTTAGTCAGCAAATATCACTCTGTGGGCACATTCCAGGGTGTCAAAAATGTGAGATTGTAGTAAGAAACATTGTACAAATACTGCTTAAATGTCTTTACTTTGTCAATATTTAAGGCTTTCAGCTGTATATCAAGAGTTGGCATCTAAAGTCAGAATTTGTGGCCAAAATTAATACTGTCCGCAAGAGGTTAAAGGAAGTACATTTAATTGTCAGAAGTTATTTTAGGTTTTTATGTAATACGCTAGTCTCTTCTTGATGCTGGGAAACATTTTATAATACATTGGTTGATCAAGTATTTAGAATCACACACCATGCATGTACAGTTGAATTGTTATTGAGAGCACACAAATTTAAACATCAAGTGAAACACTTCTTCTCAAGTGTAACCGTAAACTTTTATAACTTTTGACTATGAACCACTGCTACATGTATCTGGAAAGTTAACATCCCTTAGTTTTTGCATTATTGTTCTTTTCCAGGTTCTGCACAATCAGGCCTGGGCTTACTACAAGTTGGGACAGAGGGAGACTTGCCTACAGCTTTTGAAGGCAGCGCAGGGTACCAGACCAGAGACCAAACACGACGCCATTGACAACTCCCTCAAAAATGCCCATGTACGGAAAGTTGAACTCCAGCTGCTGTGCAATTGGACTTTTTCTTCCGTGTCCTTGTGGAAACTTACCTTAATTCAGTTCCCTGCAGATTAAATCTTCCCACGTGGGCTTTTCTATATTGGCAGAACATTTTTTTCCCTCTGTTTGCTCAAGAGTGGCACATTGCCAGTGTCAACATGCATTATTGCATTCTAACAATAGTCAGCAACCGTGCTGCTTGTTTGAACACATTGGGTGACTGATATTTCCTCAATTTCTCACTGTCACCAAAACTGCTTGTTACCGGCACAAAACCTCATTGTGCAACTCACCTAGTAAAAAAGAGTTGCAAGGTGCTAGAGCCACATTTAATTGATAGGCCTTGAACAGTGTAAATCAATAGGAACCCTCAACATTTTTCTCCAACACGATGCCTATTTTTACCTGGAAAATGAATGCTACATCGAAGTAAAGAGCCTAGCTTGCTCTTTCTGATGCAAACTGAAACAAAATCGTTGAAAAATTGGCCTTGTGGCTTAGTCTCACAGTGTGGGTCACATATTCACATTGCAAATGAGAAAAACTGCCCAGGTGGAAATGCATGCAGGGCTGCAATGTGAACAAGCTGCACTCTATGCTTATAAAAATGCTTCCTTCCGATGACTGATTTTTTAAATTTCTATTTCCTGTGTAGGCCGGCGCCCCTTTTGATATCATGAAACTACCAAAAGGGGCACTGTTCCGCCCACCCAAAGCCAAGATCGACAACTTGAACAAAATTGATTTCCTTGGCCAGGCCAAAGTGGTCTCTGAACTGAATGCCGGGGGAGACAGAAGTACCTCTCCTGCTCCAACTCGGGTAAGTTTCCCCTTCACAATCCTCCCCCCCAAAAAAACTTCCTAAAATCAGAAATGATAAGAATTTGATAAACGGACATCACTCATATTTCCCTAAATTCCCATCGGCCATCAGGAAGTGATAACATCCTAAATGTCAAATTTAGCAGGGAATATATCAAAGTGTTTTACCTTAATGCTGTTTTCAGACCAGTCCCATAGAGTTGTGCACAGGGTGTCAAAGCAATTTCTGTGTATGGGACTCTTGCCTCTGAAATTACCACATGATCTTGTTTATTTCCACTCACTTCAGTTGCATTGAAGTTAGGAGGTGCTTTTATAAAAGCAAATTTTCAGTGAAGTTTTTAAATTATCTGTACTTAGGGGATATTATAAGAAAAAGACCTTACCCACCTGTAGGATACATGGCGTTTAAAGTGTGTAAATTCACAGTGGCACAGAAAGTGGTTTTATGTCAATGTATTTAGGCTGTAGCTAGTGGGAGATTTTCAGATGGATTTGTTTCTCTTTAATTTGCCACTTTGAAACAGTTGCAAACCTCACGTAGTTACAAAGTTGCAAAAGTGTTTTATACACATTCTTAATATTTATTTATTAACAAATAAATGGTACATTATGTTTACTGCCACTCACTTTTGATAATGTAAAAATTTCAAACCTAGATTTACCATGTTCATCAATATTAATATTCCAAACTGCTATAATGGAGTATTGCAAAATGGACGGGTTTGATCATATATTCAGAAACTCAACCTGAATTTCAATACCAGTAGCTGTCACACTCTACTCATTTGTTTATGTGGTTTTTGAGCTTTGATATGTTGCCGAGAAGAATGGTCAAAAATAAGCAGATTGTGAGAAACACAGAAATCAAACAAGCATTCAGAAGTGACTATTTTCTAGAAACTGTGCATTCAACATTGCCTGCAACTCTTGATCTTAGGTTGTGTTGCTAATGCTTTGCATCCCATCTGAATAACAGACATCCCCAGATAACTCAGAAGAATTCTACCTTCCGATGACCCCCTCCACCCAGCCCCTGTCTCCCCATTTACAGGCCAGCAAGCCCAAGGATGACAAGCCCCCACGGAGGTCCCTTCCTGGCCCCCCACCCCAATCCCTGCCGCAACCTCCCCGAAAGTCCCTGCCAGGCCCCCCAAGCCACTCCGGCCGCCCGACACCACCTTTCTCAGCCAGCACACCCTCGGTTGCCAGCCAGGATGAACCAGCCCCTGTGCCCCCCCGATCCACAAGCTTAAGCAGGCCTGACTTTCAGGATGACCCCTTGCCGAGCCCTGGGCTGCCAAGCCGACCCGTCCCGCCCCTGCCGTCAACTGCCGATGAGAGGGACCACAGCACCATCCCACGCCGCATGCCTCCTCCACCACCTGTTGCGGAGAACGGTCATGCAGACCCTCCCTACCCAGACCGCCAGAGAAAAGTCAGCCCCCCCTTCGACCCGAACAAGCCTCTCCCAGTGCTGCCCGACTCTCTTGAGACTGAGGAGCAGAGCAGCTCAAGTGCAGTACGTCAGCGCCGTATCAGCCCTGTACCACCGGGAAGACCTGTACCGCCCTCGCCCAACCGTAACAGCCCCGTGGCCGCTCGGCGAACCCCGCCTGGCAAGCCTGTGCCCCCTTCCCCAAACCGGCTGAGTCCCGGGTTGCCTAACAGGACCCCGCCCCCAGTGCCGACTGACGCCCCCAATGAGCAGAAGAGGCAGCTGGTCAGTCCAGTGCCTCCCAAGGCCCCCGTGCCCCCACCTCCCCCAGGGAAAGTCGGCGCCACGCAGATGATGACAGGAGTGCGAGATGCCAATGGACGGAGCCCTGGAGTAGCCAGGAAGATATCACAGGAACTCCAAGAAAGAAGAGCCTTAGCAGGCAACAGCAGTAGCTCCCAGGTACGTCAAGTCATATTCCAGTCTCTATTTTCCAGCAAGAATCACCATCCATTCCATCTTTCTTTTGTTACTAATGAGCTAACTGAAACCATTTTTGTTTTATACTTTTATGTTGTTACAGTAATTCTTTGAAGTAAACTTACACGTAAGTAACTCATATGTACTGTTTACTCACAATTCTCTATTGCAGTGAATTGTCCTTACCGCATTTTGGAGGCATGCGATACTTAACAAAACCTGCAACACTTGCTACTGGAATTCGAAAATCATGCACTGTTTGTTCCTTTTAGCCATATTATAAAACATTTGAAATAAAATGCCTGCTTGTGCATGGCTTGCATTGAAAAGATACATATTGATGACACTGCCTGTTTCCCCCGATTTTCAAACTTCCTCTTAGATAATTTTAAATAAGTGCATATGCTGATGTAGAAGTGCATGTTGCATGGAGGAAAGTCTACATGCAGCTTTTATTTGGAAAGCCCCAAACTTCCTATCACAAACCGGTTGTTGTAGAAATTGGGAAAGAAATGCTTCCTAAAAAGCCAAACATCGCAGTCTTTTGCACAGCAGAGATAAGGAGATACAAACTGCTTGCCTTGATGGTGGTTTGTTAGACATTGCTGCGTGCTTCAGATTCAGAGCTGTAGTCAGACCCATTATCTCAGTTGACTAAGTATGGTCCAGTTCTGTCAGAGATCATACAGCAGCCAGTAGACAACTGCCTGGTATCCAGAATATACATTTTTTTGCATTGGTTGCTGGGACAAACATCCCTCAGTGGTTGACATGATCACTGAACAACAAAAATGATCAGTCTTGTAGCTGCAATGAAAGCCAGGAATGATCTTAAAACTCAAGCCTTTCAAATGAGACGGAATATTTCATTTTCTTACCTGCCTATATCCAAAGACCAGTATTCCTAGCAGTGCTGTTGACATAACATTGATGTAGACATTTTTCATACTGTACCATCTTATTTTTAGACTTAAATGGGAAAGGGACTTCAAGTCTGGCCTTATTACCGTTTTTTAAATGGCTGTAGGTTCCTTGTGAATTTAGTGCAGTGAAGTTCTAAGTTTGCTGAGGGAATGCATGAGAAGTAGAGAAAAGTCTCCCTGCATAGTCAGATATACACCTTGGAAATAGACAGATATGCTGATGCATCAGTGCATAGTCTTCCATATCCTTGGAAATAGACAGATTTGCACCAATGTGACAACTGTTTGAGTTCCAGTTTAACCCCCCTCAAAAACTGAAGTGTTGGATCCAACACTGAAATTCTTTTGGTCAGTGACTATACTTTTAAGAGGTTTCAATCCAGTGATTGTTTTAATACAGCCTTTGAAATGTTAAATCCAACATTTTAAATCTTAAATCCAGTGTTTCATTCAACACTTTATTCACCATCTTACAAACTGTTTTCCTGAATTAATCAGCATCATACATGTGTACATGTAGATGTTGAATTATTACAGTTTAAATATTGGATTTGAACTTCATGCTAGATTTTCCAAGTGTTGTCACTGACAACATTCACATGTTAGATTCAACACTTCAGTTTTAAATGCATAGTTCCTTCAAAATCTTTGGGTGTTGGATGTCTTTTCAGGATTGCAGAAGGCAGAGACCAGGGCCCTGGTACTTTACCATGTTTACACAAGAGCTTGATTCCCCTGAAATCTTAGCACAGGGAAATGGGTCATTGGGTTCCATCGCAGTTGTGGATATGGGAGGGGTTAGGAAAGTTCCTCATAAAAATGCTGCAGGAATTTATTCTGACAGTGCGAATGTGGAGACTGCATTGTCACTATGAAGATGTATGCAAGTTTTACTAGGCAACAACCTACGTATATCACCATGCGTGTTGAAGGGAAGGGGGGGACATTGGATGCTCCTCTTCCCCTCCCCCCCCTCCGGGAAAAGTTTTGGCAATGCCCATGCCCATCACTTTGTAAAAGCTAAACCAGGCTTCTCGATGCTGGAATGATGCCTTGAAAAATACGTCATCCAAGAAACTGCATTCAATTCCAGATTCAGATCACATTGTGCAGATGCTTTTTCGTTTTGCTGTAGAAGTTCATTTGTTCCCTGGTGCTTGCTACGCTCACCTCCTGGTAACCCATTTGTGCTTTTATTTTGCTTGATCCCTCTAACCAATGTAACTAACATCTCCCCCCTCAGCATGGTGTGATAGAGTACATGGTGGCGCTGGAGAGCTACATCGGCAGAGGTCAAGAGCTGAGCTTCAGCAAGGGGGAGATCATTAGACAGTGCCGAGAAGGTCATTAAGCTGGCAGAATTGTGACTTGCTTAGTGAAAATGAGCCAGATTGCGCATTGTTTTCAGTTTCTCAGGTCCTAAATTTCACTTTGTTTGGTCTCGTGTTTGTGAACATTTTTCAGTGCCCCATTCCTTAAAAAAAAGATCCCAGTAAACACATAACACTCCAGTAATGTCACCAAGTTTAACTAAAAAATAAGGCAGATTTAAGCAGGGGTATTTAGATGTTTTGCGTTTGTGCCCAATTTTGTGGCTTTAGCTGAAGGGTACATTTTACCTTGATAGTTGATTATATTGAGAGTGTTATCCACCAAATACACAGAGCTCTAAAAAAATAGAACCATGTTTAGAATACATATCAATCCTTGTGCGAACTCCAACCACTTTTTAAATGCCCAACATTGCTCATTTTCACAGAGGAAGTCACAACATCTAGTGTTAAGTGGTTGAGTTTTTGCATCTTTTTCAGTATTAGCTTGCGTTCAAATACCATAGCACGTCAGACATTCTGCATAAATATATTTTCATGTCGTTTCTGCTCTGCATGCTTTAACAAATAACTGCAAAATAACTTGGCGAGGCATGACTAACCTGATGCTGTGAATGAGGGAAAGCTGATTGAACAGAAGTTCCAGTTGTTTCTTGGCCCATTTGAGAATCCCGGTCAATATTACAGTGTGTGTTTCTTACAGTTTAGAGAGACTCCCTGAATATACCTTCATTAGAGCAAAACAAGTCGCAAGATTTGATGGAGGGCGAAAATTCTAACCATTGATGAGCTTCTGTGTAGAACTCAAAACATCATCTCAACTTGTCACCTCTGAATATTCAGACTTGGGCCAGAATTTTAATTTAGGCCAGATCACTGTTCACCTGGTGAACAGATCCCTGGTTCACCTCAGGTGAAGTTAACCAGTGTCTACCATTACGCAACTGCCACTTGATTTTTTCCGGGTGCCCAGGACATACCCTGTGTATAGTTATCAAAAAACAATTGACCAGTTATCAACAAATGAGTCACTGCTTGAACTTGGCCTGAGTTTTGGGGGACCAGCTGTCATTCAAGGCAACTCCCCCAATGTTACAGCAAAGCACTTCTGTATTCCTTGGTGTTCATGAGGCCAAAATATCCGTCAAATGAAGATTTTGGTGCAAGGAAAACTTGAATCGAGCTGTAACCTTTCAGGATCCCCACAGCATCCTCAACAATATGGTGGGACTTGCAATCCACAGCAGAAATAACAAGCAATGAAGTTTATAGGCTTGGTTTTAGCAATGCCTGTAAATCCTACTTTATTTTACCTTTCCCTATCTGTTAGATAACCTGTTCAATTTTTAGCAACCTTGTGACTTTTCTTACAGTCAGCCGTGGGGTACTGGAGGGAGAGTATGGAGGCAAGCGGGGACGCTTACCCAAGTCAGCCGTACAGGTCCTCAGCAGCTCCATACCATCGTGATACTCCCTCGCCAACCATCTACGAAGTCTCCTGAGTGGCTCCATGCAGCCCTAGTTCCCTGAATCACATTTCTTGCCCTCCTTTTTCAGAACTTCCTTGACTTGAGCCAAATTACCACCACGTGCAACAATATTTGTGAGCTATTAAAAACAGTGTCAGCATTCCATTGCATTGTCCGACTAAGCTGCCGTGGTTTGCACTGCATTGTGGGATACTTCGCAAGTGACTGCTTTGGCAGATTGGATACTTGGGCCAGGCCCAAGTAAGTTCAAGAAGTCATATGAGTATCAAATTAAATGCAGTTACAATGGAACTTTCCCATGAAATATGCAAATAAGGCAGGTGCATGCACATTAGTACCACTGGTTGGCAAACTTGCTTAAATCTTTGACGTAACAATACAAATCTCCATTCACGTCACTATCACCATTTCTGTGCTAGTGTAGTTTGACATGAGTGCCAAACTTAAAAACAAGGAACTCTTACTTTCCAACCTCGGGTTACTAGCAGCTCGCCTACGCTTCTGACAGCATTGATGGCTGCACTTGCCAACCAGTGGTAGTAGTGCGCATGCGCCCATCCAATTTGCATATTTCATGGCAAAGGTCCATTGAACGAGTATCAAAGCACAGGGGGAATAACTGAAGGCTGTGCAAATCTAAGTGAAGCATAGTTAGTTTGCCAGAAGGATTTGGGTACATAGTTGGTAGAAACATTCCCTTTCAACTTGACTGGAAAGTCTGCCAGAGGCTCTGAAATTTGACTGAATGTTTTCAGCACAGTGAAGTGCATCTTACTATAGCAAATACAGTGTACAAAGGTGTAATGTACATGTTATCTTAAGATAGATCTGGAGTATTTTTTAACCGTTATTTTTGTAATTTAGAGCTAGTCTGTAGCCCCAAGTTTGTAAAAATGTAACGTATTTATTCAAAGCTTGTTAGCTTCTTTAACATTTCATGCTAAGTGAATATAACTAAACACGAGCAGGTGTATATGGAAGCTGGAAGCTTCACTTTTTTTTTTTCACTTTTATGTGAACGTCTTGGTACCAAATACTAGAAAGTGTGAGATTTTTGTGTTTGCTTTTTTTTCCCCGTCAATATGCATGATCAGTTGATTTTGAAGTTAAGGCGAGACATTTCCATTTTACGTACGGTTTAAATTGGAGTAGATGTTGGTATTAATTTTCCAGATGCAAGGATAACCCCTGACTAGCTTCATCCTATTACCAAACGCTGTACAACTGTAGCCCCTGTTTCATATATACAATAATAGGCACGGAAGCTCATATTCTGATGAGATCACATATGTAGGTAAAATGATATCCCTGACGCAAAGCCAAATTAATATCACTGACTTATTGCGGTAACCGCTGCTGCATTGGATTTGAGCCAGCCACCTGTTCTGGCAACCTCAGTGATAAAGATGCCTACAATACTAAGCAAGAAGTCGTGGGTTCTATAAAGCAAGCTTGTGATTTTTTCTTTTTCAACAAGCCACAGAGTGCACTGAGAATACAGTCTGAATATGCATACAAGTGTAAAGGCAAACCCCTGTATAAAATAGATAAATTAATCCGCCGATTTTGTTTGATCTTTTGATCACAGTGCTGCAGTCGAGAGCATCACAAGACACAAAACCATTCACAAGTCATGATTGGGCTGAACAATGATTAACGAATACTTTTCTGGCAATTCATTTGAATAGCTCCTAACCCAAGTTCAGTCTGGCAGGTCTTGTAATGGTCTCGTGGTCTTAAGGTAGCGTCTCATCATTCGGAACACTCTGAAGGTTTCCTGTTGAATGCCACATTCTCATTCCAGAAAGTGTGGCCGTTCCACTGAGAACACAACGTTCCAGTGGAACAGTCCATCTGGAATAAACACTGTGTTCCCCACTGGACCATTCCCAATCAACCCCAAGCTGAAGTGCACCCCCAATCGGCAAAAGAGAGACAGGTAGTTACAAGTGGGTTCTTGCATGCGTTCTGCGTGTGCACAAAGGCTATACAAGCCAGAATTTTAGTTGCACGTACTCAGTGCGCTCCAACGTCAAACGCAAATATACTTGTGCGCCTTATGCAGTGAGTACTAAAAAGCACACCCTCATTTGTTCCGCTCTGAGCGAATTGGGTCACACCACTTTGTCTATATGCAGATGGTTAGAAACAGCATTGATCATGGGACATATTCCAATACTGTGGTAGATGAGGGTAACTTCGTGTTTATGATTGTTCTGCATACAGGTTGTCTTTCGTGCAGGGGCCAATTTCATAGAGCTGCTTAAGCACAAAATCCTTGCTTAGAAAACAAAGGTTACCAGCTCAAACTCTGTGATTGTCATGCTAACCAAAAGACAGGCGAATACCATTCCAAATCAATATACATCACAAGAAGTTTTGGCTGGTAACCTGATTTGTCAAGCAAGGTTTTTTTCATGCTTAGGCAAATTTTGTGCTTAAGCAGCTCTATGAAATTGGCCCAGGTTGCCAGTTCCAGTGGAGAGCCAGAGTCTCACTGGGGACGGTCTAACAGAATGCAGAATGTTCCCAACTTCTCAGAAACTCCGAAAGAGGTCTTGACCACAACACTGCTTGATTGGTTGGCAGAATTGTTCAATTTCTTTGAAATGCATTTTGATACTTGTCAGTGTTACAGAGATTATGTCATTCTCCCAAAAAACAAAACGTCCCAGACAAGGTCGATGGACATTGTGTATTGTACAAGACAACTTGATAGCCAGTGGAGATGTTATAGTGTGGGTAAACTACGCGTGTAGCAGTGCAGAGGTTTTAAAGAATTTCAAAATTTTTATACTGGCAGCATTATACACATTAAAATTAGGTGCTTTTTTATTATGTACGGTGGCTTATTTTAATAATGCAAATTAAAGATTAACTTATAGTCAAAAGAAGTTACCATCGATTGTGCATTTCCATGTTCGTCTGTTACTTTTTTTAAAATTTATTTAAGCTAAATGTGTCATGTTTTCATAGACGTACAGGAATGAGCAATACTTTTACAAATATGGATCGTTCTGATGACTGAAAACTGAAGACAATACCATGTGATCAGTCAATCAAACAGAATTGTGAACAAATTGTCATATGAGTTCATCCCAATGTAATGTATAAAATGCCATTTGTCACAGTGTGCTTCCAGAACACACACCGGTAAGGTGTCTGTATAAAGAACTATTTTTTGTAAGTGATTCTTTCTTCGGCCATCTTCTGATGTAAAAGTTGTCTTTGACATTGAAATACAAATTTTGAATACTACAAGAGTACTTAAAAGAACCAATAAATTGAGTCTGACATTTGTCAAAGCCATTGTTGCAATGCATCCATGTACAGCGTACTTCACATGTACATGAAAATGATCATACGGATGCCAATGCTGTGTTGAATTCTGTGTCATCGTTTATCACTCACACTAGAGATAAACCTTAACAAGAACTCTTGAATTTCGTCTCCAAAGGTCTGATCACATTCCTGTACTAATTATTGGCAATATGGTACTGATTTTTATCAGTGTATTTTAGGGGGGGGATTAAACTGACATGATTTTACATTCCTTTGGCTCTTGTTATATGTAATACCGTATCTCATCACATGTTAAACACTTCCAAACTGTAGTTTTCTAGATGGAAATATTTTACTTCCCATATATGTGTATGATGATCCCTTGTGAAGGAGTATAAGTTTTATGCAAATTTCACATATAAATTTCATGAAATTTTCACTTCAAAGCAATGTATATTACTGGGCACTCAAAACTGGCCAATTATTTGGAATACACATTAATATATTTTTAAATATCTTGTCAAGATACTCTTCAAGAAAGGTTACTTTGAATTGTATAAGCTGGATGGTTGTGAAACAGCATTAGGAAAAGTGCAAATGCTTACTTTTAGAATGATTAACATGTATAGTATTTAATAATAATGTTAACATTTGAGGCTTAATAATTACATTGCTGTGGCTTCATTACAATTGCTTGTGTTACAAATGGTTAAATTTGAGGAGAGACCATTTTAGAACATTTCAATACGAAAGTTTATTTCAATATTCACTGGTTCTAAAAACCACATGAAGCAAGATATGAGACAGAGAACCCCCCCTGCTTTGTGTTGGTCATTGTCTCACTGGATCTGACGAATTCTTTTCAGACATCTGGGGGATGTGTTAGGTAACAAAAGTCTAGAGTGTGTATAGCGATTGGACGTGTTGGGGGTACCCCTCAGTCTCATTTCTTGCTGGATATAAAAAAATCACCAAAGAATTTTTCCTACACATTCCTAGTTTTGTTAATAATTTTTTCCATGGAGAAAAATGTATGAGTGGTATGTCGGAAGGGAGCAGTGGTTGTGGGTCAGGAATTAAACTCACAAGAAAGACTTGGACATCTTGGTTATTAATTGCTGGCTTTCTATTTATTGTGTCTTTGCACGCCTAGGGCTGGAGCAGCACGATAATCTCTGGTAAAAATAAACACCTCTCATTTACAATGCAGAGTGTATGGTTGATATTACCAAATGCTTGCCTCATGCAATGGTGGTGTGATCAGTGAGGTGGAGGCCACTGTGTAGGATGGCAGAAATTTTCTGACCAGGCTCGTGCATGTGCCCAGTGCTCAGGCAGGGACCGTAACCGTCTTGAGCAACAGCACCCCCTCGCCAGTTGGAAAGAGCCATGATGGTTGGGAGTGTTCGTTTCGTTGGTAGCGACGCGCATGCAATGTATGCCTCTCATAGTCGTTCGTAAACTAGTGAAGAAAAGTTCCTTCCAAAGGAGCCTCCATTGCTAGAGAAAAGAACACCCCTTTCTTGGTTCAGTTCGGGGCCCATACTCAAACACAAATGACTGATGGCATCTGCTTAGACTAGCGTACACACGAGGTGAGTTCCCCAGTGAAGAATGTCGCCCTCTCTGGTTCCTGATTGGAGGGAATTTGAAGGTTCAGGTCAAGTGAAACTTGGTCATGCATGCTCTGCACCAAACGCTGAAGAACATTATTCCTTCCTGTTGAAACAGGCATTGTGGGGTGAACAATGTAGACTCAGTCATCCCTACAACCCGTCTCATTTTTTCTAGTAAAGACTCTGTAGCTTCGCTGTAGTAAAGGTCTAGGCCTGTTGTCCCCAAAAGATTCATTACTACATTGCACAAATTCCCATCTGTTTTTAGTGGAACTTTAGCAGCACGACTTCATTGAAGTTCCATTACTGCCATGCCGCCATCTCTGTCTCCTAGAGACCGTCACAATGTTTTCCCATATCTTTGCAACCATCACCTCACTTCTTCTAGGACTCCCTCTATCTGGGTCCTGGTCTGGCACAATGCCTCTTTGACCAGTGGTCGGCCAACTCGAAGGGCCTCGGCGATGTAAGGCAGACTCCAGTGTTTCCTGAGCAAAGCGTGCTCTACGGTGAAGGGACCGTCTCGCGTCCGGCGGACCTGAGTAGCCACAGCGCAGGTCTTCATGTCCTGCGCCAGGTCATGGACAATCTTGCGGAGGTACTGGGAAGACTCCTTGACGCACTCAATTTCTACAAAAGAGAAAGCATTGATTTAACCACTCGGTGCCGGGGTTCCCAGTACTGGAGACCTTGGGGTTTGTACGCATAGCCGGGGTGCCCAAAATCGGACAAAGGAGCTGGGCCTTGTAACAAAAGACCGTACTCAGAACAACAGACCAAGCTGCTGGCATTAGCGGAGGTAATCCATCATTGTCTTGGAACAGTATACCACTGTTTGCAGCATTCAGTGCCAGCGGATTATCAGCAGGGACAAAAGTGCTCCAGCACTCCAGCAATGAGCGATACAGCGCCGCTGCACGCTAATCTGGCCGCATTTGAAAAGACACCACAGCCATTCAGCAATGCACTGGGCCAATTTTGGGAACAAAGGAAATTCCGTAACACCGCACTATTGTGGGCTCTCTTTACTGGGCTGCAATAGCCAGGCGTCAATGGAGGTTGCCTGTCAGATTAGAGTAGCCACCATTCGCGTGGGTGTAAGCATCCAGTAAATGGAGTTATGAATTTTTAAAGAATTTTGAAAAATCTTGAAAGTCGCCTCGAAACTCATGCTGCATATGCAAATTTCACCCGGCAGGAAGTGGTTAAAGGGGTCGAAGGGCCACGAAAGGAATTTTCTACTATAACAGATTGAATGTAAACACACAAATTTATGATATGCATCCACATGATGGCATGAGCATCACCTGGGTGTGTCCCACAAGGGGGGGCGCAAAGGTTATTTCTGGAGAGGCAAAGCTCTCATTAACGGCAAATCAACAGACCATTAATAGTGAAAGGCGGTCATTCCGAGGTGT
Organism: Acanthaster planci; assembly: GCF_001949145.1. The sequence continues at coordinate 252,039 of NW_019091655.1, forward strand.
TTTGAAGCAAATTGGGGACTTTCACCTCCTTTCTTCTTAATTTATTAATTTTTTTTCCTAGGCTTGTTCTTTTCAGCACTCATGCATACCGGTTCAACCTGTCTATGTTCATTCCCTGACAGTTGAAGGCACTTGTTGCTTTCAAGCTATGCAATGCATTCATTTGCAGTTTGGGAAAAAGTCCTCACCGAGATAATGTGGTGGTATTGCACTCAGCAAATTTGATTCACCAGTTAAACATCTTATAAAAGGCCCTGGAATATCCCTAAAATACTGATGCAAAGATCAACGGTGAGGATACATTAGACACCAGGTTATTTATTTCAACAACCTAAGGCAAATTTCAGTCATTTTAATATTCTTCTTTAAGAAATGATACTAAAAATAAATATAAAGTTCTTTAACCACACCACACACACACTGGTTAAAAAATCCTGACAACACACAGGGTAAATATGAAGGTTGGGGTTTTAAAAAAGGAGTAAAATGCAGGTTTAAGAATAGAGGAAACTGTAGGGCGAGGACTGGATTTATATTAGGGTTACACCTAACAGTGCCTGTATCCATGGCAAGACCAATGTTTCTGTGATAAAAAATCTTACCAAGCTCAAAATCCGGCGGCGCAAACTGTATGCATCGGATGTCCAGCAGGAGCGGGGGTATTTTGCTACCGAACGGCCGAAGAAGACCTCGGCTGGCCAGCTCATAAGCCTCCTGGCTCTGAAGGTCCACCCCAGAATTGCTGCAGGGATATAACAAAATGAGGCTTGTTCATTTTTGTCCAAGATAACATGGCCAGATTTTCCAAAATGTAACACTATGTAGAAGTATTTGGTCACAGCAGCTCTTGCGTGGTTTTTGACTTCAAGCACCAATTTCCTTCACAGTGCTTCAGCTAAAACCTAGCTCAACAGACCTTTATCATGATGGTGCAATGTTTGTCTTGTTCCCTACAGACCCACTGGTAATGGTAAAACTTCTTATGTTAATAAAAGGGTACAGACTATTTTCCCTTCCAGCCTTAGTTTCGTTACATTGCTTTGAATAGTAGAAAAGCAAGGTGGTTGCCCCATGACAGAGATCAATAACACCCTTGAGCCTGGACGATGTTTGAATGACCTGTGATTCAATTTTGAGTGGAGATGTGTGACCTAGTAGTTAGGGACTACACTTTCCAAACATCAGACCTGGAATTTCTATCCAGAGTACGGTGTGTCCTTGGGCAAGTCACTTTACCCCACCGGCCTCTCTCCACCCACCTCTCTGCACCCAAGGGTTTGAATGGATACTTGTGATGGTAAAGATAGTTATGACCGATTTCCATTTATAGCATTTAGCTGTACACACCCAGGGGAGCTGAGATGGCTTTTAGGAATGTTTATGGGCAACACAATGACAACCAAGGTACCGGTAGCACCTTGAGCTTAAGTACTGGTAGGCATATATGTGTACTTTAATATATTAGCGACTGAATGGTAAAGTAATGACATTAAAAAGAGCAAATGGGCCACTAATTAACCTGCCATGACTAGGACCAACTTTTCTGCTGCGTTTAATTTCTTTTCTAAAATACTTTCACTTGGCTACATATAAATGAGGTTGGCAGCAAACTTATCAACTTTATTTCTGTACTGTTATTTGCCCATATCCATTTTCTTAATTCTCTAGGCCACTTGGTAGATTCAGCCAGGGTGAGACCTACACTCCACCGACCTGAGCATGGCCTTCTGGTGACTCCTCTGCAGGTTGGATATGACTCGGTCAAACTTCTCCTGAGTCACATGATCTGGAATTCAAAATTTAATCACAATCTTTTCAAGAAGGGTTTTAACCAATTTGTGCCAGTGGCAGTTATCAATGTTGATGATGCTGGGGCGGGATAATTATCATTTTTTTCTGTTTTCAAAATTCTTTAAAAATCCCTGTCTTCATTTAATGGACGTTTACGCCCACACAAACTACTGTCTGGTGGCCACTCTAGCCTGACAGATAAAATGTATTGACACACAAATATTTCAGCCAGGCCTGCAGCCTTGTAAAAAGAGCCCAGATTGAACAGTGTTATATAACTTCCTTTTGCTCACGAACCTGGTACAGTGCGCTGCTGACCTCTTTTCAATAGGGGCCAGATTAGCATGCACCGGTGCTGTGTGGCTCATCGCTGCGGTGGTGGAGCACTTTTGTCCCCGGTGGTAATCCGCTCACTCTAAATGCCCCCCCAAACCATGGTATACTGTTTCAAAACAAGGCTGGATTATCTCCACTTTTAAGAGTGAAAAAATGTCGGTAATGCCCAGCAGCCTAGTCTTTTGTTCCAAGTACAGTCTTTTGTTACAAGGCCCAGTTCCCTTTGTCCAACCCCGGCCACGCATATAAGCATACGTGTCCGGTACCGGAATCCCCGGCAGGAAGTGGTTAACATTTTTATGCTTTTGTTTTGGACAAAGTGTTTGTTTGCATGCTTTAAAAGCATATTATAATGAAAGCTCCTTTCCTATGCCATAGTCATGCTGTTGATTGAGGACAAAATCACCTTTTTACATCAATTTAAACACCTGCATGGTGCAAAAGGCAACAGATTAGGAATTTCAACCAAGCTTGGCCCTTCTTGTGCTTGTGTTCTCAAGCAAGATACCATGCTGCAATCACTTCTTCTTCCATATTTAACGGCTACATGTAAGTGCTTACAAAACCAGAATGATAGCTGAGGTATACCCTTTGCTTGTGTGGGTGGATGAAATCCTTCTTTGAAAAAATTGCTTTGATATCTGAAGAGAAAATGGCGCAGTTCAAGCTTTCATAATTGTTTTGCGAGAGAACCACAGAGGGCGTAAACTGGGGACGCACAGTGCCAACAAAGCAAGGAATGTAACCTACAGTGTCTGTAAGGCTGACAAACTGATACAAATCTCACTCACGGTAGGTGGATTTCTGCCAGATTTTTCCCTCAGCATCGTGGCTGTCCGTGGCAAAACCAAACTGGCCTTTGACCGTGTAGGTTTTAGGTATTCGTGATGCATGGTACGTGTCAATGTCCTTGGTGCCATGCTTGACAGCTAGCACTGTTAAAGAATAAAAAAACAATCACAAGATGCACAGCAGATCAGAGGGAAGCCAGCTACATGTAGGTTCACGCACCAACGAGTAAACTCGCGAGTATGAATTCTATCTACGATAACCCATTTACAACAACCTGATAGGACATTCTGCAATGTGCTCTGTGGTCAAGTTTAAATTCTAAGGTTGTGTTTCATTGCGAAGGACCTAATTTATTGATGCAGAAAGACGGTAACAAAAAGTCACAAGAGAAACAGATTTTATTTCACTTGTCCCAACTGACTACCACAAAAGGCCAATAAAATCAGACTGAAAATACATCACTGAATAAGTCTTCTATTGTGTGCCTCTTGAAATAAAACTCCATGGTACAATTTACGCACAGAAATTCAATGTGCTTCTGACACTTTGTTCTTCAAACAATGAATGGCTTGAAAAGCACATACCCATAACACCAGACATTTTCTTATCCAGCCCTCCTGAAGCCACGACAACCTTAATGTCTGTGTACAGAGGCCCCCTGACCAGTACATGGTCAGCAAAGCTAGGAACCTGCACTGCCGTCAGAGCATTAGGGTCCTCGTCGATCCTCGCTACATCTTGAATGACCTTGACGAGGGACTTCTGTGGGCGCTGTTCAAGTTTGTTTAAATCTGGAAGACAACATTGACAAATTCGCACCAAAACTGTCGACACTGAACTTCTACATGTACAAAGCTTTATAGAGCCAATAACTGAATGCCGTTGATGCCATATGACTTATACTCACACACAACATATGTACATGTCCATGTATATGTCAGGGTTGTGACAACATTCAGACTCAATGAAAATCCACTGCATCCTCTTCAAGCCATACCCACAAAAAAACTGTGTCAACTCTCCGGTTTGTGTGCATTCAAGTGAAAATTACTATGTGTACACCACAATGTATGTACAAGAAACATTGAGGGCAAATTTACATGCATGTAGATCTCAAGGATTTATGCACATACAGATGAAAATCTATCATCTCCTCTTCATGCCAAACTATCACAGAATCTGAAGTATATGCACATTCAGACAACAATTTGTTGTGTGTACTTCACCCTGCATGCACAAGAACCAGTGAGAGCAATCTCATATACAAATCTAAAGGGTTTGTACACATACAGATGAAAAATTTGTTGTATGTATTTCACATATGCATATCACCCAGTGTACAGCGTACATGCTTTGCTTAACAGTGGTACATGTAAGTGCTTGCGGTCAATCTATGGGAAAATGTTCTATTCCAGGAACAATGATGCCTTCTTCACGATGCTATAGCAACATTAGTATGACCGTGCGCCCCAACAAGAGTGCTCATCCCACAGAGTATTATTACAAAGAAAACTCGGGGGGGGGGGGGAAAGGGACAATCAAAAACACTTGATAGACACTTGGTCTTTACCTGCAGAGAACATACTGATATGATTTACTACATGTATGAGGCCTTGTCTGAACTAAGTGGCTATGGCTAGCAACAACACGTCTCTATGAGAAATGGCTATAGCCACTGGCCACATTAGTGATCGTCCTAAGATCATCACCTTCAATAAGTGCGCTCTGTATCATTTTCTTGACAACAACTGGAGGCAAGCCGGACGGTTTGTAGACTGCAAACAGGCCGTTCAGACTGCGCCATGCTTGCCAAGCTTGCTGAACTGTGATCTTGGCCGGCAGATTCATTGCAAGGCGATCTGTCAGTAATCAAGATGACCCATGAAATGTTAATGACCATCTGGAGTCTGGACTTCATTGACGAAAGTGTGACAAAACTTGTCAGGGAAGGAAATAAATGTGGCAAGTGTTGGATGACAAAGAGGACAGGCAGAGTACAGATTAATTCCAAAACAAGGAAATTCAAAAGGTTTTTAAGGGATGCAATGATGCGTTGTGACTGTGAAATGAGAATACTGCAATATAGCATCAAGATAGTACACAAATTTTATCGGGATTTTCTGAGTTCTCACTAACCTGTTCAGAAATTTCCTCATCTGTCAGAAGACAGAGTGGTGTTTCTTGTTTATTGGTACATGTAAGTACATTTTTTATTCCAAAATTTCTGTGTGTATTTGTGAAGTGCTCCAACTTTACCTACATGTACATGTTCTTTGGGTTCGACAAGATTCACTACAGTATCTTCCCTTGATTATGATAACACCCAATCAATCACATCACGTGATCACTGTCCCCCTAACTTGGTATACTTGGTTTTTTCACCTCTAGTATCTTCTTGGAGTAATAATTTCCCTCAATTTCCACACAATAATACGATATCAAAGTTTTCTCAAACATCCGGCAAAGAAAGCAATAGTTACCACACTGCTTCCAAGTCTCAATTTGTCTTCAATATTCATGTTTCATTGGAGCACAGAGGACAACGAACCATGGGGTGTACCATGTGAGGAAAGTCAAGTGAAAGTCGAAGTTGGCCACATACACTGTACAGTATGTACTGGGATTCTACCACATAACCCTTGGCAACAAAAATATTCCATACTCATTGATCACTTTCCCAGGAGTATATTGCATTTGTTATGGGTTAATGTGTTACCTGACTTATCTGACAGTCAGTTGTGGCCACTAAGTACTTGTTACTGTTAGAGTGCATGTACGTACATGTACATGCATGATGGAGGTAGGAAAAGACCTCCATGATTATGCATGTAGGCCTAAAGACACCGTCCCAAGAGTGATTCTGAACAAACACAGACCTTTCCTGGTTTCCAGACGATTCACATTCAACAAAACAGTTTTTAGCAAACTAAAAATGGTCACTTATGTTCTTATTTCTCCATGGTTGTAAAGTTTATCCACTCTGGTCAACTTGGTGACTAGGCTCACTACCCCTGGGCCTAATTTAGTAATTACATGTACCTTTCTCAAGCCAAGTTATTACCCTCTCTGAGAGCAAAGCAATAAAATGTCCTACGGAGTTAAAATTCTGCAGTGAAAATATTGATATATTCATGAAAAACCATTCAGAATTTGGAGAAAAATGCCACGTTCTTTACACATAAAATCATTTCATACTCACTTTAGATACAGTACGGTACTCAAACAAAAGTTAAGCCTGTGTTCGTGATGGTGATGGTCGCAATGATGCCAAATGCTGGCCGGCCACACACTTCATACGCCTGCCCAGAGCAGCATGCGTGACAAGCATGCGACGACATATATACATGTACATGTACATGTAAGCTCAGGCCGCTGAGTCAAGTCAAGAGAGGGCGCTGCTCACATAAAAACCTCAAAATTTTGGAGCGCTGACGGACATGGTACGCGAAGCCTGTGTATCACAGAACTTACAGCTTTGCCTACTAGTTTCATGCCCTCTAATATCTTTTCTAAGATTTAAAGATCGTAGCCTACCCTTTAAAGTGTTTGGATACCAACCTCTTTGTCAAATTTTTTTTTGGGGGTGATGCTTGGGGATTGGGGGGTCTTTCATCAAAACAGGCCACAAAACTAGTTTAGCAGTTTATTTTTCTGCTTTCGCATGACTTGCTTGAGTTAAGTAGAACTGCCACCCCCACCTACCCTATCCCAACATTATTATGCACACCCCCAAAATACAAACTATATGAACAACATTTGGCACAATTCAAAAAGCATATCACGAGAAATTTAGCTGCCAAAAACGACATAAATTCAGATAAAGGTGTCAATGAAAAAAAAGGGTTCAAACCGGCTTCTAAAAAATCTCACTGCAATTTTATCGCAAAATATATGCTTAGAACAAAATTTGTGATAGAAGGTATTCTCAGAGCATATCTGTGTATTCAGCAAACCAAACAGCTTAAAGCTTTGCACAATGGCAAATACCGAATGCATTCTTACTCAAAGTAAAGACAGAACTGCTAGTAGTATTAGAAATGGGGAAGCTGGACCAAAATGGGATTCCCCTCGGGGTTTTAGGGGAATCCCCCCAAAAGTGGAATCCCAAACCGAATAAGGGGAATCCCCCCAAAAACTGGAATTCCCAAACCAACCAAGCGTAGAAAGTCCTCCCCAACCAAGCGTAAAAAGTCCACCCCAAGCAAGCGTAGAAATAGTGGGACTTCCCCCACGGCCTATTATGTAGAAAGTTTTTCCCACGGCATATTATGTCGCAGGCGCGGGAACAATAAAGAAATGCAGAATACTATTTTTTCTTAAATAAATGATATTTAAATAATAAAGTATATTATTAATAAGTATGTCAACAACTCAAGAAACCAAATGTTGCCAACGGTGCCATCGTTGCAAACACATTACTGAATTTAAACAGATGGCAATTGGCAAAACTGCGAACCTAAAAAAGATAAGTATACAAGTCTAGAGTGTCGACCCGTTTGCTCACACGGAAAAACAAATCAAAGATGCAACGATTGCCACAAAGCTACTTTTGTATACATGGAAAATACAAGAGCAATTGTTGGCGTTGTTTAAATTCAAAATTGTTTTTAATGTGCAATTGGTTTAAACAAATGTTACTTTATTAAAACGATGGCAAATGAGAGATATATTGTAAGTGACTGTCACGAATTGCTCAATCAAAATTGTAAAGATTCAAACGCCATATATGGGCCTTTTGATTCAAAGAATCTCATTATAGAAAATCCAAATGGTTTTACAACGAGCATATATTATCTCCACAAAGACGAAAAATATAAACTTGTAATCATGATACCTGAAACAAAATGTTATGGTATACAACCAATTTATAAATTTCAAGAAGAAAAAATACCATCAAATATTAATGGCTATCAAATATGCCATTATTTTTAAAAAGAAATAAAAGTCTTAAATCAAATTAATGAACGAGTGTATGAATTTATCAAGTTAAAAGTGAAAACTGACCAAAATATTCCAAAGCACATTTTGAAAAAATTAAATGAGAGTAAGATTTGGGAGAACGGTGAAGACAAAATACATGATGTAGTAAAGCCTATTTTTACAAATAGTCAATATGGCAGAAAACGTATGTCTATAAAATTACATTAAAAAAATAACGGTGAATACACTAAGATTCTTACTCCAATGTTGGTGCATAAATGGGAATTTGACCAATTTATGAATTTGGAACAATATTAAAATGTAAAATGTGATATTAACTCCTTTATGAGTGTCGACGATATTTATTATGGCACACGAGCAATTGTTCAGATGGGCATGGGCCCATTCAGAAGAAAGTTTCAAATGAGCCTGAAACAAGACAACAACTTACTTAAGAAAACCTAAAAAAATTGCATATAAATATGGAAAAGTGAAATTGTCTTAAATAAATTGACTATATATAAAAAGTTGAAAAAATGAATAAAAATTATAATTCTGTATATAATAAAGTAGGAAAAATAAAGATGAGTCAACAATTATTAATACCGTATAAGCTTAGATCGTGGACGCTAGACAGTCTCAAACAATATGTCAAAGATTTCAACGTTTATTTACCACCACCCAGAAAACGTTGACATGTCAAAAAAGACTACGTCAAAGCGACTCAAGATCATCTCAAAGATTACACAAACATCACTAGACACAAAAAAGAACACCTCAAGCAACTTGTTGAAAAAAACCATTTAAAGGTCACAGCCACAGGACAAAACGGACGATTTACAAGATCTGATTACATAAGCGCAATTAAAGATTATACAAGTCATGGTAAATTTGATCGCGTCGACATGACGAAAACCACAAGGTTTAAAAACGATAGCGTCAATTTTGAATTAAAACCGGATCAAACCAATGCAGACGTAATGACATTTTTCAACTATTATAGCAAACTGATTCGCATAAAATCACATGGAAAGAAATTGGTTCACGTCGACAAATTAGACTCTAATGGGCTACAGACGTGAGATTTTTAAACCCAGAACGCAGACCGATGACGACTGAGACAAATATTTACAATGGGCATTTTCTACGGAAAACCTCATTTTAACGACACGCGACTCGTTAGACCAAATAATGATTGGTCACAGAAACAACCATATTGAAAAAATTGAAAACGTTCTGTACATAAAGGTTCGGGCTATATTGTCGACGAAATAACTACATTTTACATCAACATGGTTAAGTACATTGGTGAAAGCAGTTACATCAAACTCGACGCACACGTCAGCGCCAAAAAAGCCGTCANAAAAAATAAAAGGAAAACTGGTACACGTACATTTAACACATGTAATAAAATTAATGGTTAAACTTATGTCAAACGCAACGTCCGCTACATTAACATTAAAAATGAAGACCGACAATGTATACGATGGTGTCTGAAGGCGGCGCTTGAAAAATATACACCAGAAGTTTACAACGAAGTTTACAATCAACGTGTTTCGATACGAATATCCAGAGCCATAAGAAGAAATAGGTGCTAAAAAGAGTTGCTCAAATATTACGCGAAACAGAAGAAGAAGAAATATCACCAGAAAAAGAAGAAAAATCAATGCAAAATAAACGAGGAATTTTTTTTATTTTACAGATTTCAAAGAATTTTGCACCGGCGGGATTAAACAAATTACCTCAGGTAGATTTATTATACATTAAAGAAACTGAATCTGTTAACGGCCACTGTTGTTGGATTAAAAACAAATTTTAGGATCAGAAATTAACAATCACGACGAGAAAAAATATCTATGGCATCGGTCCAATACACACTCTTATAAGCAAGATGATTGTGTTAAACATTACAAAGAATGTCCAGGGAAGGAAGCCCAGCTTGCTTTGTTGAAATGCCATAACAGGGGTTATACGAAGAATACCCATATTAAAATTTAGAAATTTTAGACATAAACAAAACACCATTTGTGATTTATGCAGATTTTGAATCAATTTTAGAAAAAACACCAGACTTGTCTCCTTTACAAAAACACGTCCCTTGCGGTTTTTATTACGCAGTGATACGATATGACAATCGTAAAATGGGCGAAAAACTTTACCGAGGACCAAATGCGAGTAAAGTATTTGTTGCAAGTCTCATGGAACAAGTCGAAAAAATTAACGACAATTTTGCTAACCCCAAACCGCTTAAACTAACGCCCGAAGAAGAAAAAAATTTATCGAGAAGCCGAAAAGTGTTAGACATGTGAAAAAACTCTTTTGTTATTATAAATACGAATGTTGCTGCGATAACCCAATCAAGGTGGAAGGTAAGAATAAATGTAAAGATTGTAAAAAAACGTTTACCAAAAAATCCCAAAGTCAGAGATCACTGTCACATTACGGGTGTCTTTAGAGGCGCAGCTCACTCTTGTTGCAATTTACAACTTCGACTCGTGCCGATTCCCGTTATATCTCACAACTTGGAAAATTATGACGCGCATCTCATTATGCAAGGAGCGGCTATGTTTAAAGGCAATGACCGCACGGCCATAATTTCTTGCATTCCTAAAAGTAGCGAAAAATACGTTTCGTTTAGCCTCGGTCAACTTCGATTCGCTTCGTTGGACAATATTGTCAGAGCGTGTCCAAAAAATAAACTCTAGCACATTGCAAAACTCGAAAACGCAAGTTTGCTTACGAAAAAAAAGCCTTTAACCGTCGAGTACATAGATTTATTTGCCAAGTTTAACGAAACGCAACTTCCACCACAACATTTGTTTTATAGCTCGCTCAAACGATCGAGCGTCACTGACACTGAATTACCACGACCTATACATTAAAACAGACACTTTGCTTTTAGCGGATGAGTTTCAAAATTTTGGAAATACGTGTTACGACAATTATAGCCTAGATCCAGCAAATTATTATACGTCGCCGGGGCTTTTTTGGGACGCGTTGTTAAACATTCTGGCATACAACTTGAATTATTCGAAGACAATGACAAACATTTATTTTTTGAAAAAGCCAAACGAGGTGGCATCTCCAACGTCGGTGGTAAACGATATGCCAGGGCTGATAACAAATATCTCGCCGATTATAACCCAAACGAGCACACAAGTTATTTGTTGTATCTCGGCACAAACAATCTTTACGGACGGGCCATGAGCCAATCCTTACCACTTGGAGGTTTTGAAAGGGTAGAAAATCTAGAGAATTTACCGAAGACTTTATTCTCAATTTAAAACCCACGGATCGTTTTGGATACATGCTACAGGTCAATTTAAAAGTGCCATTTCACTTTCACGATCTTTTTAACGAATTTCCTTTAGCCCCCGAAAACAAAAAATCAAACTCGATTGTTTTAGCCCACAACAAAAATTGATGCTTGGTAACAAAGCTCCCAATGTGAAAAAGCTCGTCGCTACGCTCGATCCCAAAAAAGAATATGTAGTACATAATCGACTACTGCAATTATATTTGCGATTAGGCGTCAAATTGACGCAAGTACATCGTGTGAGGCAATTTATGTAATTTAGTTGGTTACGTAGTTATATCGATAAAACACCAAATTGCGTAAAGAAGCCAAACATCGCATTGATCAAGACTTTTTTAGACTCGCCAGTAACGCGGTGTATGGTAAAACGATGGAAAATGTTCGCAAACGTTGTAACGCAAAAATAATGCGCGACAACAACGATTCTGATGTTAAAAAATTTAAACACATGGCATCCAAACCCAGTTTTGCATTTCAAAGAATGTGACATGAGTCATGTTGAAATGATGAAAACAAAAGTCATACTCAAAAAACCGATTTACGTCGGGTTTACAATTTTGGAACTTTCAAAGATGCTCATGTACGACTCTTATTACAACACGTTAAAATGTCGTGACGACAAATGAATATGCTTGCTTCACACCAACACCGACAGTTTACTCGTTGAAATTAAAACAGACGACGTTTATCAGGATCTATTAAACATCACGAGCTATATGACAAAGCCAACAAAAAAGTCATTGGTAAATTTAAAGATGAATTTGGTGGAGCAAGCATATCAGAAGCCATTTGTATACGACCAAAGATGCATTCGATCAAACTCGAAAACGGCGCAAACGTTAAAAAAATAAAGGCGTCACAAAGCTAGTAAATGACCGTGACTTACAACACGAGTCTTACAGGGATTGCCTATTTAACCAAACAAAGTTTGTAAACAATCAGTGTCTTATACGTTCTTATCAACATCAGCTTTATACCATTATTCAGAAAAAGTTGTCGTTACATTGATACGTTGGCGTTTGGTCAAAAAAGGTTAAAAATTAACTCAGTGAAGGCATTTCGGTGTCCTCGGGTATCACTTGGAGTTCTTCCTCAACAAGACTTCGTTTGGGGCCGTTGAGTAAATAATATTACGTCGGTCCCGTTTTTACCTTTTTGCCATTGACTCGTTTAAACTGACTCGTGCGCTTCTCGATTTGATAAACGTCGACGCTCCATATCGGATTGGTTGCCCTTTTGACGATAAGGCCTTCTTGTTCGCCCGGGTAATAAAGGTATCGCACGAAAACGTTTGGGGCAAGTTCCCGCTCACTACGCTTTATTTTTTCAGGACCTGCAGGTGTTTGTTTTACTCGGTCTAATTTGATAGCTTCTGCGGGCTTTGCGTCAATTAATTGACAGCCAATGTCCTGTTGTATCTTTCAACGATTCCCTGCGACCTATGTACTCTGGGTTCGCCCACTTGTACTTGGATGCCTTTGTTTAAAAAAACTTTTTAAAACTCGCCTTTAAATTCCTATCCCGAGTCTACGTTTACAGTCTTGGGCCAATTCAGCGGCGCCCTTTTGTAAATCTTGTTCACGGCTTCTAACGCTTGTTCAGCCGTTCTACTGGTCAAAGGTTCGGCTTCTTTGTACATTGAAGCCACGTCCACGACTGTTATAACGTATTTAAAGGTCTTTCTTTGACGCAATCCCTGGATAAATATAACATATCCATCTGATGTGTGTCATTTACAACGGCATATTCCGATTGCAAAGTACCTGGCCTTGGTATGTAACTAGGGGCAAGTATATAAATTTGCCAAATGGCCTGCTTTTTTAACCGACTCTGTATTACCGACTTGTCTGCACCCGTCTTTTGATGCAAATTATTTACGGCGCTTTCGCCCTTCCAATAGCCTTGGGGGCTTTACAACAATTTACTAAATTCTTTGTCCATTTAAAATGAAGTCAACCAACTGAACTTAACTACATCGATGCGCTAAAAAACCGACCAAGGCTGTGCCTCCTAAAATCCACACCAATTCTCTAACTCGCTGATCTTCCGAAGGTACGTACAAATCTGACAAATTGGGCTCCGGTGGCAAGGGCAATACTTTACCCGTTAATTCCGAATAAGCTCGCAATGCCTCGTCCACGTCGGTAAAATTCATGCTGACTCGGGCGCTCTTGGCTCATACGTTCGTTTAAAAGTCCAACGAATGAACCCGATTTTCTTCCCAGGTTTGCTTAGCTTGCGCCAGCTGTTCTAACACGAGGTCGTGTCGTTTTTGTTCTTCGGCGACTCGTTTTTGACTCAGACTGCTAAATAAAAAATTTGACCCCGTAAACGCTAATGCATTTACTTTAGCCCCTCCGACCATCATTAATACACTCACCGTTTTATTTTATATATTTTATTTTATATATTTTAAAACATGGATCGAGAAGTTGAAGAACAAACGAACAAAATGCTTGACGACATGAGAGCTGACATTGATCACAACTCTGACATGCTTTTATATCTGCTTTCAGAAACATTTCACAAGCGAAATCAATTGGAAAATTTATTCTTTTCGTTGATTGCGTTTTATTTCTTGTTTAAATTAACAGTCTATTATAAAACATAAATACACAATACACAAAGAAATTGAACCCAGCCGCAGGCTAAAAGTTCCTCGTGCCATTAAATGTGAAAGACGCGAAGTCACCATTACGCATAATCCGAGCTCAATAGCTGCGACGCACACGCTAAACGTTAAATTCCCGGCATTGGAAATAGACGAAGTTATTGTACCGGGGACCGTAAAATTGGCTTTCAAGTTGAACCTCGAACGAGCATGGGATGACAATCGAACCGTGTACGACAACGTGGCAAAGAATCTAATCCCTGAGTTAAAGGTCAGTTTACAAGGCAACAGAATAGTCAGCTACCACGATGCGGGCATATTTCACAATTTTAAAGACAATTGGCTACCCACGACGCAGACTAAAAACATGGCGTACTTTGGGTCGGAAAGGGAAAACGTCGCCAAATTCGATGCCATCGAATCTGCCAACGACGGTAAAGACAAAGCCATCGCCGATGCTTTTAAAAATAAATACGCCATTCCGTTTTATCCATCGGGTTTTAAAGAACCGTTAACTTATCAACTCACGTTTAAAAATCACGATAAAGTAGTTAAATCGACCGACCGAATATTCAACTTCAGATCTATCTTTGGAATACGAAGTAGTGACGATCAAAGATCTAGACCAAACGCTGAGGCTCAAACACAAAGGCTCTGTGTTTTACTTATTCAACCGGATTCATTCTTGGAAAAAGCAAACGGTGAATAAATCGGACACGGCCTTTGGACAACTCGGCAAACGGGTCGGGTAGGCCGCTTGGTGGAGGTGGTGACATTTTGATTCAAATGGAGCGTGAAGCACAAACTGCCGGGCCTTTGACAGTGAATGTGTTTTTTGTAATGGATGCGCAATTGACGGTAGAAGACGAGAATTTGAAAAGTTTGGCTTATTAAAAGTTTGGTTTATTAAATCGGGTTTAAAATAAATGAACATGCATAAATCACCCCTCTGTGTCCTAATTGTGGGCAAAAGGGGATCGGGTAAAACCAAATGGATCTTGGATCTTTTGGAACGGGAATATCGTTTTGCATTTGAAGCGATCGTAATAATTTGTCCGACGTTGTTTAAAAATAAAACGTATGTAGAGCGGCTATGGATTTATACCGACGAGAATGTTCACTTGTGCGATTTAGATCAAGAAAAACTCGTATTTAATGAAGCGGTCAACTTGAATAAAAATATTTTTGATGGGGTGAATACTTTGATTATTGTGGACGATTGTGCAGCCGATCAATATGTCAAGTATCGCAAAAAATCCAAAGGAAGCAGCACGTGCGCGTTAACTAAAATGGCCTTTAGCTGGAGACACTTTAATCACAGTTGTTGATTGTTGACTCAAAAATATAACTCGGTGCTCAAATATTTCCGCGAAAATACCGCCTGGATTGCAATGTTTTACACAAAAGATAGAAATTCCTTCGATCAGTGTTTAGACGAAACGACGTTGTATCAGATGAAGAACGAAATCAGTTGAAACGGCATTTGCGAGACGTAAAGTAAAGTAAACTGGTGTTGTTTACGGAGCCCCCAGTTTGTTACAAATCAGTTAATTAACAAATTTTCAACTAGTTATCTAGTTAGTTTAACAAAATTGTTATGATTAAATAAAGCAGTGCTGCAGTTATTCATTCAAGTAGTTGCCAAGTTAGTTATTGCAATTAACTTGACGTATTACACGTTTGAATACCCCCGTGCTAAGCTAGCCTCCAACAAATTAAAAAATCCTGTAATAAAATGTATGACATTAAAAGCATAATAGCAGATTCAAGAGTCAAAACAGAATCAGTCGAACTCAAGCCCAACGTCAAAGACAGACTCTGTTCAGTAGTAGCCTCAGGTGAAAGCAAAAAGTATTTAGGCAAAGAATGTTCTGTAAAAGACACTGAATCTTTAACCCCAGCAGATTAAGAAAAATTGTTTAGTCTTTACGAAATAAAATTTGGCAGAGCAATTGTCACAACGTTGGGTAACTCAATTTTGAGCTTGTAGCACGACATTTAGCCATCGCTACACCCACATTTTTGGCATTTAACGTAGATTTAAAATCTGAAGAAAACCTAACGCAGGATTTAAACGACGATCCAATCATATCACAAACAATGGGTCATTTCTTGAGCGAGCTTTGTTACAAGTACGGGGTTTATTTATCACCCTTGGTAGCAACCTTAATTACTACTAAACATTTAGTTATCAACAAAATACGTTTATTATAAAAGAAGATGTCAACAAACGAGGAACAAGTAACACCACCACCGCCAGCCAACAGTCCAGTGAAGTTGGTGACCAAAGTTAAAAATCCCAAACGAGTCGAGAGGGGCAAACGCCTGGCAGAACATAACAAGAAGATGAAACAGCAACTTGCTAAAATGAAAACAAGCGATTCAGAATCCGAAGCAAAATTGGAAACAAAATTTATCAATCTATCTCCTAAAACAGAAACTCGGTATGTAAAAATTGGTGTATAATAAGAATGAGTAACTCAAAAGCGGTAGACATAAATGGAATTGCAAATACCATTTATCACGGTGCAGTAGTTTAAGTAATTTCCATTTCCATGCTCGGTAAAAACTACTGAATATTAAAGCGCCCGATTTGGATCTACTGTCGGTAGAAGACGCAGCCAAACTGACTACAATTACCAGCGGCGCATTGGCAACAGAGGGGCTAGTGGAGCAAGGTATCATACCCACAAGTTTACCCAGCGGTTAAAAATGGTTTATTATAAATGGCAGAAGGTGGATTTGACCCGGACGTTGTTCTAGAAGATCTAGGGAAACAACAAGCCGAACAAAAAGAACAAGAATTAACATTAGACGATACAGTTAATACAACGCAAGAATCGTCATTTGTAGAACAAGAAGAAGATATTGATTGGGACAATACCAATGAAACAGATCCACCAGAGGCAGACTCCTTAAGAGATGCATTAGAACGAGCTAAAATACAGGTAAATAATGACAAGGTAATCGATTTATATATTTTTTTAAGTATAGATAGAAATCATGTTTCGTTGTTTTTAGATTATGAAAATTTTGACTGGGGGAAAAAAAGGCCTATTTTACAAAGCAGGTGGTAAATATGGCAAAGAGTTGTTAACCGACAAAAGAAACCCCAATAACTTTGTAAAGCTTGACACAATTGCAAAACACCGCCAACACCTAAACCAACGCCCAAACCAAGCATAACAGACTGGATAAAACGCCAATTGCACAATTTGGCAAACGTGTTGAAGAAACTCGGTTTGAAAGATTTGGGAGCATTACCCGGTATAATTGGCGGCGTGCTGAGTTGGATTTTAAACGTGGCGAGCAAGGCAGTCAGATGGATCGCCGATCACGTTTGGACTTTGTTTTTAGCGCTGGGTTATTTGATTTTTGACTTTTATACAAAAAACGTAAGTTAGTAAATATTTTTAGGAAGAAAAAACCCTCTCATTGATATCAATGAGAGAGTTTTTTTTTTTGCCTTTTATAATTCTGATTCATTACTTTATACAACATGAAACCTAGACCAGCAACGGCATTAATTCCAACAGTTAACGACAATTTCTCTTCGTTGTGATTGTATAAAGGTTTCTTTTCCGGTTGTGGTAATAATATAGGTTCCGATTGCAAAATTTCAGGTTTTGTAACTTCTCCATCAAAATCCGATGGTGATGTCACTTCGCTAGAATTTAAACTTGGAATGTGACCCGTTTGCATGTCTGCTGTCGCGATCTGCATATTGTTGTTGTAACCTTCAAACACCCGACGCGTAAGCCCATGTCAGAAGGCACCAAATACAACCCCGGTGCGACTACGAAATTCAACGGCGTTTTTGCGTATTGTAACGAATCTTGAAATTGGTTAATTGACTGCTCCAAGTTGGGCACTGAATTTATCAAAGATTCCACGATCGTTATAAATTGCTGTTGGGCGTCTAATCCAGTACCAGGGGCTAAAACGCTGGTCTTTGTTTGAGCCTGAGCACCGCAACGCATAAACGTAGGCTCGAATAGATTCGTTTACTTTTGTGACGCCCACGTCCGTTAAAGCTCGATTTTTTTCGGGATAAAGTCCCACCAAGCCAACGTAACGGCGTCCGATTGCGCAATCCAAGTCACTGTATACGTACTAGCGTGACCCGAGCTTTTCGGTGGATCGGCCCAACCAAACCCATAAAAGTAGACCCCGCATATTTGCCGTTGGGTACGTGTAAGTCGCATGGATCGTAATTTTTACCTAGAACAGGTATGTATCAATTGTCGTAATAATAAGCAGTACCCAAGCCGTTAAATATGGTATCCCTCGTTTGTTTCAACGATATACTCGGATCGACGTTGTATGGTCGACAAGTGTCTATAAACTCGCGGTGGTCATCATTGTTGTCAAATATGTCGTCACTCTCTAATTCTTTTAACGGTATTTTGAGCTCTTCTATAACGTCCTTGTTAATTGTATCAGCTCCACTTGGTATTTCTTCACTTGGTCCTTCTTCGGGTGGTTGTGGGTCACTAATAAGTCTTGCTGCTTCGGGTCTCCTTTCTGCGGGACTTCCTTCGACTTTAGTTTACCTCGAGAAATGTTACCCGCTAAAATTTGGTTTAATTTGTATTCT
>NW_019091656.1:0-14665 GCF_001949145.1 Acanthaster planci
AGAATATTTTTCAGCCAAACTGTGTACTGGAGATTGGCAAGGGTGAAAGTCCTAGGGGCTGGAAGTCTGAGAGCTGATAGGAAGGGTAGAGTGGATGGCTGAGGGCTTGGGACTATCAGTATTAGAGCTCTGAGGATCGCATGGGGTTGAAGGAAATAGCTTCTTAATGTTCCATATTACTATTGGGTTTATTGTGGCCCTTATAAGATTGAGACTAAAAGGCTCCAAGAGGGAACTTTATATAAGGAGCTTGGAAGATGTTTAAGAATGGCAGGGCTTCCATGTAGGTTGAGGCTGTAATGTAAAATTTAAAGATGGAAACAAATGTACCTTAATCTCTGGCAGTGTAAAATGGTCCAGATTAGGAGACGGGTTAAGTGGCACAGTATTACAGTTTTACAAATAGATATACAAGTACAAACAAGTTGTTCTGCTAGTTTAAATAAAATTTATTTCACTTGCAAATAGAGATTAACTGGTTATAGCAATAAATGGTGATTGTTTTACACATACACAAAGCACTTTTGCAAGGTACTATTTTCAAATGAAATAAATAAAAGGTCCTTAGAAAGCACTAAAAGCTGTTTAGTGGAAAATATTGTTTTAGACATTAATGTGGGCAACAGAATTGGTCAAAATTTAAACATTTTGGCTGCAAAAAACTAGTTTTTCCAAATGGGAATTTCATGTATTTGCAAATTTTGAAGTAAATGTATAGCATCTTGATAACTTAAATTTAAACATGAATGTTTTAAAATGTACATTAATATGAGTCAATGAAATAAAGGCGAACAATAGTCTTCTTCAAAAGCAAACTGACCAACTGTCTTCAATTTACAGATTACCGCTAAAGTTATGAACAATTGGGATGTAAGTACAGTACAACGTCACTAAATTGAACAATTCGGTATACGGAACATGCCTCTTGGCTCCCAAATTTTCTGCGCTATTTTACTGAACATCACAAATTTGCTTCAAAGAAGAAGTTTAGGACTGATGACAGTGACTCAAATAGTGCCCTCTTTTGCCAGGACTTTTCCCCTCCCCCTTTTTATGGAAATCGGAATGTCTGGATTTTCGGCCTCTGAAAATGCAACAATTAGAACAGTACCAATGAAATCGCAATAGCTGGGGAGGTATGCTACACCAAGCATTGTGTATGGACCCTGTCCTGTTCATTATAGCAGCATTGTTCTGTATATCAATATACACTACTCAAAAAAATTAAAGGATCAGACATTTGTCTTTGACAATTTCAGCCAGGTGTGCACCTCATTGACCGTGCTTATTGTAGACTGAAGCTCATGTTCATGCTTGGTTGAGCAACATTGAATGTGAGACAGTGCAATTGGTTAGTCATGTTTCAGAGCCCAATTAGCTGGAAGGGTCAAAAAGCATTGGGTGATGTGTATTGCTCAGGTATTGCACAACTTCAATTAAGGATGGGATGACTCTATGGCAAGGCTACAAGAGACTGGGAGTGTCTTAGAGAGTTGGAGGGTACAATGACATGAATGAGACTGGCCAGTACTATACAACCTATTGTGGTGAAATGATGTACACGTGTCTCGCTTTAGGACATTTTGAGAAAAAGTGACTGAAATGTGGGGGACCTCTTACCATTTTATGTTTTAGGTTTTGGAAAACTGTGAAGCTGTTTTTTTTAATGTCCTGACCATGATTTTTTTCTGTATCAATCATCATTTTTACAAATAATTATAAAAATAATCGGGGGAAGATTTGCAAACTGATACAAGTCAGACATTGCATTATTTTACTGAATAAAAGGGTCTCAAAAGTTACATGAAATTTTTTCATGCTGAAATACAAACATCTTCAAAGTGCTTCATTTCTGTGATTCAGAATCGCAAATAGTTCCCACACATTACCAGAATATACTCATAAACAGTGCTCTCACATTACCACGATATCATTCTAACTCATTAACAGCGCCCTCACATTACCGCGATATCATTTTAACTCATAAACAGCGCCCTCACATTACTAGGTTAAAACTCAATTTTTTCATACATCATTATCAGGACCTAAAGGACCTGGATAAGGTGCTGACCAAGGTTTTTTTCAGTGTTGTGAGACTTCAGTACTCTGTAGTGGAAGTGTCTTATTTTGCTGACAGAAAATAGCCAACTTAAATGATGCTCATTTTTGGCGATGTGAACACCATTTGTTTAAATTATTAATCACTACGTATGATCCTTTGATCCTTGAGTAGTGTACAAATGCTGATAGACTTCCTCCATCGCTTAAAGGTGGAAGCAAGGAACTGCATCTCTGAGAAGATTAAGTCCTTTCCTTGCCTTCAATACCTAAGATTCTGATGAGGAGCCCTCATGCAATCTTGGAAACTGTTCCTCCTCAGTGATGGAGGCAAGGACTGGCATCTATTCGAGTTACTTCCTCTCCTTGACATTCTCATGAATCATCTCTGTGAAGTCCCATAGGATCTTATCCTCCATCTTCCTTCTCTCCACTTTGAAGAGGCGAGGGCACTCTCCTCATTAGCACCATGGTCTGCTTCTCCTGGGGCATACCCACAGCTTTCATATGAGGAGGTCTGGGGAAGAAATTAATCATAAAAGGAACTAAGTTGGAGCAGAAATTGAGACCTTTCTTAAAAAATTATTCCATCCTTGAAATGCTCCTTATTTTACACCTTTTATTTCATAAAAAACTGTTAGTGTCTATTGTGTTTCATCCATTTTCATGTCAGAAAATGAACTTTGACAAGACAATTCCTTTGACACTGCTGACCCATGTCTTCTGAAAGCATTTGTGATTTGTACCCTTAAAAATGTTTTTCCAGGCACCCTTTTAGTGTTTAGTGAATCAAAACGTGAGATTTTTAAACACTCAAAATTGTTTTTCCCTATTCCTAACAAGTGAGGGCGCTGTTTTAAAGTAATACTGTAACATCAATCAGGGAAGACCACAAACCTAAAATATCAATGGACCAACAGCCCCTACAGAATTTAACAATTGATCCCGAAAGTGTACGCAGAAATGTTTCAACCAGTGTGCACAAGTCTATTAAGTTGGAAACAAATCAGGAATTTTGGATCATGACTGAAACCACTGTTACATGTGTTTACAACATGGTGCTTCTTGTGTTTTGGTTCAATATTTATTAAATTAAGGTAAATCCTTTAAATAAGAGCTCTGAACACTTAAATTTTTGTCCATATTCATTGCTCACCTTCAAAAAGCCTGAACAAATCCCCATAAGGTATGTGATTTTAATTTTTCGACTTTATTTTGGAAATGTTTTGGAAACACAGTTGTCGGTGCTCTATCAGATAAAACTTGAAAAAATATGCTAAATTTGCTTTTCAAAAAAGATAATAACTAATCAGGGGTGTCAGGAATTTATCTGAATTTCACATAATTTGTGCCTTGGCTTCTACTAATGGCTTGTAATATTGGGCAATATTATAAGGAACAAAAATTGAACTATGCCAGGTTAGAACTTGAATAAAAAGACCAACAGGGCCAAATAATATCTTTGATGGACAATTCCCACAGTTGCACCCAATCCATCTCCTTTGATGTAGAGCAGTGCTGCACAGAAAATCATGAAACCCCAGGGGACAAGGCAGCCATTTGCTCATGGTTATTAAAAATGGAGACTTTCCTAAAATTATGCCCCTGCTGTTGTCGGTCTAAAGGAATTTGATTCAAGATTCAAATTTATTATCGTCCATGCAAAAATTCACATAGAAATTTACTTTCCATTGGCTTATTCCAAAGAGTAAGTTATTGCATTCATCAATATTACAATCACACTCAACAAAACAACAAAATTGCATTAAAGTAACAGAAATGGCAATCACAGTCTACAAAGATAATAATTTCCTAAATGATATTGCATATTCTCACCCATTACTACCAATGAAAGAGTGCCAAGGAGAGGGGTTATCCAAATAAATAGTTACCGTCTCACATTTGCATTTTAACAGTGGATTGAATTTGGAATAAATGACTGTCTGTATCAAAGTCGACTGCGAGTGGGGGCACAGACGAATCCCAGAACAATTAAACCTGTAACATTCGTTGAGTGGATGGGTTATGTCTGACATTATCTTTTGTACTTTGGGCAGAAGACAAGTGTCATACATAACTTGGACAGGGGTAAGTTCTTGGCCTGTTAATCTCTGTGCCATTTTCCAAGTACGATCTAGTCTGCCCTGTTGCCCTACCAAAGGTGCAAATGAAATTAAAAGTAACTTCACTCTGAATTACTGATTGATAAAAGAGGGTCATGAAAGTCCTATCCACATGAAATTTCTTGAGCTTTTGGAGAAAGAACATCCTCTGACTAGTTTGTTTCTGAATACATTGGCAATTTCCTTTCCAACAGAGCTTATCGTCTATTACCGTTCCCAAGTACTTGTATTCATGCACCTGTTCAATGACATTTCCATGTATTTGTAGAGGTTCGATGATCATCTCTTTAGTTTTACTTGTATTTAAGGACAAGAAGTGATCATCGCACCAACTAACAAACTTGTTCACTTGAGCAATACAGTCCTCAGGATCACTGTACAAAAAGCCCGTGATCACAGTAGCCCGGATCACAGTGTCTATGATTAGATGCAGGATCACTGTACAAAAAGCCCATGATCACAGTAGCCCGAGATCACAGTGTCTATGATTAGACGCTTCATTTCATGAGCTTTACTATTAAAACTATGAAACCCGAATTGCTCCTTGAACATGTTGAACATGTCTCTGGAAATGTGGACCATTGATCAAGGGTAATTTGTCATGAAACAGCAATGAACCATGAAGGAAAAGGAATTTTAGGCCAGGAAAATGCGAAAGATTCTAGTATAGTGGGTGCATTCAACAAGCTTGCCCTCGTTACAAGGGTTAACCTCATCCCTATCGTCTTGCTTGGTTGACACAGTGCACACAACCATCCCTAGGTCAGGGTTCCCGTAACAGCTAGCCACAAGCACCCAAGGGTGGATCCAGGACCCAATTGTTTCAGGAGGGGGACAAACTTGATACTGGGGGCCTTTTTTTTAATATATTTTTTTAAGTTGTTTGTGGGGTTAGGCTACATTTCCACTTTTCAAAAGAAGGGAAATTAAAGAGACCATAAATATAATCCTTTCATTTATTAAATGCAAACAATTTTTGCTCCTTTTTTGGTCATGACCCCAATTGGCCCCTGCCCCCATCCCGGATTCATCTTTGCAGAAGCCAGCAATGATATGAACTCTTACCTGTGCTACTCATGAGGTAACCTGCCTCTTCGCTTTGGAGATTTCATGGGTCAGTCCACTCGTACCATGACACTAGCCAGCCTCAACGTTCATGTAGGCAGCCACGACAGTACATTCACCTGGCAATGAGGCATTCCCAAATCTAAACACGGGAAAATGACAAAATATTCAAGAAAAGGTCACATAAGGTTTTTCAGTCACACTGTAATAATAATTTTTCCAAATGAGCAAAACATTCATGTTTCAACCCATCACCACATGGACTCTTATTGTGGGTCGCTGTTTTATCTATAAAACCATACAGTGCTGGGGAGTGCAGGGTGTAACAGGCTGGGTGGGGTCGGTGCCCAATTTCACGGGGCTTCTTAACACAGAAGAAAAATCATGCAACCTTTAGCAGAAAAAATGTGCTAACCTTGAGCACTATTTCATGGCGGTGCTCGGGGGTGGTTGTGCTAACACTTGTGTGCAGATAGAGATTTCTGTTGTTACATCAATCTTTCCTCCAAGGTTAGGATGCATTTGGCTGTATTTACTGTTTACGATAGGCATGAAATACGCAGAGCATCTGTAAGCGTGAAACCACGTTCTAAGCAGCGCCAAAAAATTGGGCCCAGCTTTTCACAAGCGAGGTTCCCACAAAATCTGAAAATTAAATTCAGTGACCTTTCCTGCACTTTCCAGAACTAAAATATGACAATTTCTGCGGCATTTAATGCCACTCTGCACGGAAAATTTGTTTGGTGTAATAAACAAGAGAACTGCCATAGTACTATCCAAAACCACCATCAAAATCACCCTTGTACAATCTTGATTTCCATGACTTTTCCTCAGACCAATTTTCCATGAGTTTTCCAAGACTTTCCGGGACAACTTTTTCCCAGGATTTTCAATGACTGTGGGAACCCTGTACAAGGACAAATGGCTTAAAAGTACTGTACAGTCTATCATTTGCAGTTATCCAAAGGGTATCCAAAATTGTTGCTGAAAAGTATACTTGGTTTAGATAAAGGACTAAATTCTGTGAGAACCTATTCATTCTTGTGAACGGTCATCATGATGAAAGAATGATTTCAAGCAGGCGCCTTCTCAAATTTTTTGAAAATCACTATTACAAATGCGTGCAAGCGTTGATACGATGCACAGACACTAGCAGTTTCTATAATTCATCAGTTCAGGGGGGTGGCAAGATGTAGCTGCATTCGACTGAATATGAGAATGTTTCCCAGATGCTGAAATCAGGCACAATTTAATACATGACTCAGCAACTTCTGATCTGAATCTAAGTCCTAGAAGTAATTTTGTTGCTTCAAAGAAAAATGATCCACAAAAGACAAATGATGGACTGTACCTTTAAATAAATTGTTGCAACAACCAAATCATGACTATTATTGTCACAAAACAAGAGATGGCTACTCTGCTGGGACAGTGATGCCAGAAGATAAGCTCACAGGCAGGGAACCAACCACGCTGCTATCACCTTACTCTATCAGGCCATTGATGCCAGAAGATGAGCCCACAGGTAGGGGACCAACCATGCTGCTATCACCTTACTCTATCAGGCCAGTGATGCCAGAAGATTAGCCCAGGGGCAGGGAACCAATCACGCTGCTATCACCTTACTCTATCAGGCCAGTGATGCCAGAAGATGAGCCCAGGGGCAGGGAACCAATCACGCTGCTATCACCTTTAACACCTGGTAAAAATACAGTAACAAAAAGGGAGCAGTTATGTCTGTATGCATTGTAATAAATGTACTTTTGTTTGAGCATATCCCCGGCAGAGTTGTGGGTTTTAAGGCGATGTCCAAAAAGTGTGGCTGAGGCTAGATGATTAAAGCCACAAGTGAGTGGCTTCGGTCATTTGCCACAGACTTGTGTAATTCTGTCAGCCTAAGCCGGCTGATTCAGAAAAGGTCCATCTTCAGCCAGTTGACACATGTACAAAAAACAGGAGGTACCCAGTGACTGCTTTCTCAACCTAACAAATTGTGAAAAGTCTGGCTGTGTGAGTGGAAATTTCTTGATGAACCTCTGAATTTTACCCTAAAGAGCTGGGGGAAGGGAGAGGGAATCCACCTCCCTTTAACATATTTTCCAATATTATCAAAGTGCATGTTATTTTTCAAGAAGCCTTCTGAAGTTTTTTAATAACTCTTTTTGGTCATTCTGACACCATTTTTGTGAAAATCCAACATACCATTCTTGCACAGCACCTTTTTTCTGAGAGAAGTCAACCAAGAATGTATACATGTACTTTTCCACTGCCATTTCCTACTTCTAAGTGACTGTCAAACTATATGACAGATTGAGATAAAACTTCAATATTAGGACCAAATCTACCTGCAAAAATTGATTTCTTCGCGGATGGCATACATGACTGACAAGTGACAGCTTTTCTACCTGCTATTTTCTCCAGCCACTTTTCTTGCTCCTCATCACTGTCAGAGTGGCTGTCACTTGGGTCCTCACTGGAACTTGAGTCTCTTAATCCCGCTTCTTGAGAAGAACAAAAAGGAGATAAAATACAGATGTCATCACTGACTCTACGTGTTAACTTCTCTTAATGACTTCCTCCTACAATAAAAACAAAGACAATGCATCCCTTCAGCTGTTACTGTTATCACAGCAACATCCTTCATTTATTGTTGAAGCTCCCTAACTGTACGCCCCCTAACTTTGGCGCAGTTTGATTTTTTTTTGCCTCCAGTGCCTTGCTGGAGCAACATCAATCTCAAAACTCCTGATTTAACTCACCCTCTACAACTTTCCAATGAAATATTTATTTTGGCTTATTTTTCCCATTTTTTTTTCCTTTGATGCAAAATACACACTTCTAAACCTGCCCAAAAATTTAAAATAATTTTCCAACAAACCTTTAAGTGTATGTAAATTGAGATAATAATAGAAATTATCATGTTTACAGAACTTCTCAAAATGTTTATGTGGGGTTTTGGCAATTTTTTTCAAGGGCGTCACGTGAGGGAACGCTAACAGTCAGGATGCAATGGCATGATTACATGTAATTGATATCCTCGATGTTAGTCGAGATGTAGGCCTAAATGTATGGAAAGAAATCCATTACTGATGCCACTAATAATTCCCTACAGTGACCTAACATTATTAGTACAGGCTCTACCAGCCATCTCAAAGCAATAAAAAGTGTCCTAAAGGGCCAAAATTTAGCAGTGAAAATGTTGCTGGTATTCACTTTTAAGAAAACACTTGAACATTTCAGACCAGTGTCATAAGGTTTCTTCCTCCATGGTCCATTTGTGCAAAGGGTGTCAAGCCCAATCCATATTACATCTACATTTATTTTATTTATTTATTTATCTGATCATCCAACAGCGCATTTAGCGCCAATTACAAGATGATAATGAGTGACGAAGACAATGAAGAGATGTTCAGTTTTAGAGGTGGGAAGAAAAGCCTGGATAAGTGTACATCATCATACATCATGGAATTCTTTCTGAAATGTTCGTGTAGGTCTATTCTCTTTGAGCAGAAGCTCCCCCTCATTGGTTGAAAAGAGCCATGTCATGCTTGTTGGTGGGGAGAGTTTATTCACTGGTAGTGATGCAACCATGATGTGTGTACTTCATAATCGCCTGTGGTGCAGTTCCCACCAAAGGAGCCTCCGTTGCCAGGAAAATTGTGCCTTCTCACAGTCCTACCCAAGTATCGTTCATGTACATAACCCTAACTGAATTGAGACACCGAAAGTGCCATCCCAACCAAGCACCCTAATTTATTTTTCAGTGTAACAGGAAAACAAGCCTAATTTTTTGTTTGGCCTTAGCCTACAAATGTATCAAGGAGCATTCCAAACCTTGTCATGTCCTGTTTTCCCATTTTGCACATGTCGCAGCACCACAGACATATAAAAATATAGACCACCAGTCTTTCGCAGTTAAATAAAGTTAAAAATCAGGGAGAGGGGCTTGGGCCAAGTCCTGGTAGCCAAGTTCTCATTGTTCGAGTCCAAGTCCAGAAGGTCTAAGTCTAAGTTCAAGTCTGAGTCTTTGAAAATCCACTGATTTCCACTTCAACAACACAGAAGTTACAAGTATATCAGGAACCAAGTTTTTCATTGACTTTTGTATCAGGCTTAATGGGCTAATATACATGTACAGTTTGTTTGTATGTTTGTAATTAACATGTACATGCAATGCTAGATTTCTGGAAATACTTATATGCCAAAGTTTGTCAAGCCGGCAAGAAAGACTGGGATTTTGCCTTCTCATCTGCAGTAATCAATGATGCATCCAAGTGCCTGTCCTTCCCAAATTACATGGCCAGGCATCTCAGGCACATGTCAGTAAATTTACATGAACAGTACATGCAATGTTAGAATTCTGGAAATATGTGTACTTTAATACAGGTATGTTAAAGTGTGTTGAAACTAGCTTGGAAGATTTTTATTCATGCTGCAGCCAAGTGCCTGCCTTCCATAGTTGTCAAGACCGAGTTGACTTGGGACCAAGTTGACCTGAGACGGAGTTGACTCAGAGTGAGTTGATTCCAGGCCAAGTTGGCGACTTGACACTCATGAGCATACAGTGTGTTTACATTGCCATGTTTCGCTGGACCATATCCAAATCTTTAAAAAGTCAATTCGTAGAGTCTAACTTGCTCAGACAATTGATTAACTGATCTACATCATCCTGATGCAGTCACGTCAAATATCATTTAATAAAAGTCTAATATGCAGAGCATGCCTTGTATCACAGGATGGCCTAGTAGTACAAGTACTGAAATGGTAGTGTTACAGCTGCACATGAGCATGGTGAGCACATCGTCACACCCAACGACTTGCTTGGGAGGGATAAACAATTTGCAAAATGTGTGCAAAATCTAAGTGGGCACAGACCTATTAAAGTTACGCACATGTGTCATTTTCACACAGAAATGGGCTGTGTACATACATGTATACTGTAGGCATGCCTAGTGTTGATCCTGGTCCTACTCCTAGGATTGGTCTCAACATGGTCATTTCCTTTCTCCATGGTCTTAAGAGCTAGGCCTATGAATTTTATTCCTGTAAAGTACAAGTACGGAATAACAAAAGCCAAATACATTGTACTTACTCCATATCATGTAGGTGTGCCAGCTATTCCACAGAGACTAACTTCTTACGCGTTTCTTGATGATACACAAAGTCGCAAAAATAAATGGATTAAAGCGACCACCGTGCGCTCAGTATACTACATACGGGCAAGTGTGCCACTGCACCCACGTGTTGTTTGCAGTGTGTCTGTCCATCGGTTCTGTAAATGGGTTTTCGATGCAGCATGATGCGTAGTGACGTCCTGCACGGAGTGCCTGACTTATAGCCTCACCTGTATTGGCAACCTTGCTAGGATGGGTGCACTTCCGCTTTCTGTACATGTGTAAGCGAAATGACAGCACCCATTCAGCAACCACAAGCTGAAAGTGGCATGAAATACTGGTGGCTTGAGGATATAACAAAGTTTAAGGGCAGAGAGGAGACATAGACAGGATAGAGAGAGAATGCTGTGTAGAAGCAAGGACAGGTGGGAAGAGCCTGGATAGAGTGTGGCAGAGCCAGAAATTAGTTAGAAATTGTACAGTTTAGGAGTTTCCTTAATTGGATTTCCTTAATTGTCTCAGACCATCAAATGTAAGATAGCCCCCCAGTGGTCAGTTCAGTAAGTACAAGTAATTATGGTCAAATTCCAAGCATACACACCAATACTTTTCTTGCATATCTAGAGAGGTCACTAGACATTCTTGCCACATGTACACTATGCAAATACATTTTCCATGTGATTTCAGAACTGAAGGATGAGAGTTGTTTGCAGAATTGGCCATATAAATTGAAGCCGTTAGATCTCATAAATAACCCAGGTTATATTTTCAGACAGTGTATTCCATAGTTCAGAGAGAGAAAGATTTCCTGTGAGTTTAGCTGCTTACAGAAACAAAACAGTGTAAGAGAAATTTGATGTTTCTTGTTTATTACTGCATGGTTTCTGTGATGATCATGATTCTTCTTCTTCTAGAAGACAATAGTTCATTATTGTTTAACTGACTTATAAATGCAGGATTTAGGGATTTATATGAGTAGGTTCTTCATAGATGATGTTATTTGCCAACTAAAGTAGTGACTTGGTTTTGTTTGATAGTCCATTATTAAGGTTTACCTATTGTTAGTTCCTATTTGTATTTTCATGTTGTAGATTTTAAACACAACTTACTTAATGTTAACTGTATAAAGAAGTTCATTGAAGGAAGGATTAGATGTTCTCTGGTACAGAGAATGGAGAGTCCCACCTGGAGTGAGCCAATTAAGACATCAGCGAGAAAGTTCTGGGCATGGCTTGGGCCCCCAAGAAAGATGTGTTTGCATCATTACCAGAATCACTTTCTCCCCCATGAAGAGAAATGCAACACATGGGCCAGCCTTGCAGCGTACTGAAGTGCTGACAGCGATCTCCACCATTTTGATAAAGAAGCTGTGTCTCAGCCCATGAATGGAATACTTATATGATCCACTCGGTCTACTTGCACCCATCACCATCAAAGCAAAGATCCTGCTACGTATGATATGGGACCTTAAACTTAGCTGCTATGATGAAATGTCCAAGGAGATAAAAAAGAAGTGGCTCATTTTCTTCGTAGAGCTGATTGAAGTTGCCAATCTCTTTCCACCATTGCATCAAACCAGATGATGCTGATCCGACAGTGAAGTTGACCCTCATCATCTTTTCTGATGGCCCTGAGCAAGCTTTCGATACTGTAGCATTTGTCCACTGGCTGCTTTAGGATGGTAGCTACACCTACAACCTAGTGGCCAGCATGAGTCACATTGCTCCTACAGAGATTGTAAGCATCATCAGGCTTGAGTTACGTGGAGCAGTACTCAACAAACGACTCACTTGCTCCATCAAGAAGGAGATGACATTGGAGTTCAGCAGGGAATTCCATATAGTTGACAGCGAAATCATGAGGTCCATGATTCAGAAGCAGAGCTAAGGGTTCAAGACCTTCATTGCTACCCGCATTGGTGAAATACAGGAGGCCACTGAACCTCAAGACTGGTGGTGGTGGTGCAGAGGAGAGTTGAACGTCGCAGACTTCATCACCAGAGGCAAGACTCCAGTGGAGATTGGATGTGACAGCACCTGGCAGCAGGGACCAGCCTTCTTGCAGCAGCCCATTGAGCAGTGACTGATTGAACAGACCTGTTCTGAACACACCCTTCCAGAGAGAGCAAAGGTAGTAATGCTTGCTGACGCAAATGAAGTTGACACCTTGGTCAGCAGAAGAGATACCAACAGGTTCAGTAGCTGCAAGAAACTCCTGAAGGTCACCGCCAGAAGCCTTGCCATGTATAACATAAGGAGTTTTAGAAAGGCAACCAAAGTTCTCATCACAGAGGACATCGAGCAAGAAGAGCTATTCTGGATTAAAGCGATTGAGATAACAAGTGTTATGCAAACCCGTATCCTAAGGTCCGACGGGATCACTGATGAAATCTACCCTGATGAGGCCGGACATGTGAAGAATGTTGAGGTGAAGATGAAGAATTCTGACAAGTTAAGCCAGTGTGGAGTAGCCAGTTACACTCTCATTCAACGAGCTGTCCAGAGGCTGATAGTTGTCATTTCAGTGGACAAAGACAAAGCTTTGATGGACTGAGACTTATTGTTGGACGGAGTGTAAAGTTTTCAGAGTAAACATATTGGATTTCCTCATTGTTTCAGACCATCAAACTTAAGACAGTGTCCCCAGTGGTCAGTTCAGTGCATAAGTAATCATGGTCAGTTCCCACACTTTTTTTGCACTGAGAAGTGGAATTATATCTGCGAGATCTTGTTGAGAGGGGTTGGATTGAGAACTCAGAGTCTCCCTATCCGTCTCCCATTGTTTGTGTCCGAAAGAATCACCGTTCGCTCCATCTTTGTATCAACTATTGCAAGCCTAATCAGAAGACTATACCAGACCTACAGCTGATACCATGAATCCAAAACATCCTTGACAGTCTCAAAGGAAACTGTTGGTTTTCTACCCATTGACCAACAGAATGCATATCATCAAGGCTTTATGGCAGAAGAAAGACAAAGAAGATCACATTCATCACTCCTTAGAGTTTATATGAGTGGAATCAGATTCCCTTTGGGTTAACTAATGCACCTGCAGTTTTCCAAAGGTGCATGGAGTTTTGTCACGGTGATCTAGGTGGGGAAACTGCAGTAGTCAACCTTGATGATACTCTGGTATTTAGAGACACTTTATACATGCACCTGGAGAATGTGCGACAAATTCTCAGATGGCTTTGGGATAAAGGTGTCAAGCTTAAGCCAAACAAATGGGCTTCTGGAAAGGGAAGTTTGCTACCTGGGACAAATTATTTCTGGCAAGGGACATAAGATGGACCCAGCGGACATAGCTGCAGTTCAAACGCTGCAAAACAAGAAACCCAGTTCAACTGATGACCTAAGAAAACTTCTGGGCCTGCTGAGCTACTTCCACCAATATACCCAGAACTCTTCAAAGAGAGTTTAAGTTCTACGTGATGAGCTCCTTCAAAGTCCCAGTGCTAGCCAGGCAACAGCAACTAGCAACCATGCTCCTCTGAAGAAACCCTACCTAACCCCAACCCACGCAAGCACAAAAATCAGCTGTCATCAAAGCAACCGATAACATGGAAGACTGAGCAACAGCATGTGCTGGAATACCTGTTGGACTGCCTGATTTGTCCCCGAGGTGAGCATCCCAGATTATGAGAAACTATTCTTTTTGCACACCAATGCCTCCGATGGTGGCCTGAAGCAGTACTATACCAGTACTACACAGTCATAGGTTTGCAAATGCTATGAATTCCCTTGAAACATTCCAGTATAAATAAGGTTCATTTTCTACACTAATAATGGTCACATTCAGCTAATTATAAAGTTAATGCAACTTGTACTACGATAAATGCAACTACATGTACCAGGAATATGCTGCTCCAATCAGTGGAGTCACCAAGGACCCAGCATTAAACCACGGTAATACATGTATATGCTGTTTCTTGAAGACACTAATGCATGCCAAGAGATTCCAGTTGACCTATCTAGAGCTACCGTACTCTTCTCAAAGCTTCAAAAGCATGAAGTTAAAAAGGAAGAAAAGGAATGTGAGGAAAAGAGCAATGGCGTTTCCAGGCTGAGCTCTGGCAATGTGGCCAGGATGATCGCTCCTGTCACAACAAATGAAAAAGCGGTGGCAAGCAGGGCACTGAAAATGAATCCCAGCAACCACCTGCCCAAAGCTATGAAAAATTTGACAAAAGAAGTGAAGGGCATAAAATAAGGTAGACAACAAATGGATAAAAAATGTAAATTTTTTTCCCACTGGCTACCTTCAGGCAGACTATTCATATCTAATTTATATAACGGGTTTCGTCCTTAC